>OZ005658.1:143944254-143999254 GCA_963930645.1 Salticus scenicus
ATTCTAAGACTAATTAATATACAATTTATGCAAAAGTACATCAGGTACCTTTATTTAAAAATCATTTTTGTAGCAAGAATGTGTTAATATCTAACAGTAGTAATTTGTAAATAAGCGTCTGCTTGTACTAATTTAATTTCTGAATCTCATACAAGAATTTTTTTTTTTTTTTTTTTATATATATCTTATAGGCAAGCCTAGCACAGATATAAATCATCCAGATTATATTCCAAATGTGTTCACTTTTACTAAATCAAAAAAGACTGCCCACCTTTATGAAAAAAGGAAACTGACATTGGAGAAGAAAAATAACACATCATCAGTGCCTTTGTCAATATTAGATTTTTCCGATGAAGGTAACGAATTTACAACAAATTATTTTCTGTTACTACTGCCTTTTATTTTGAAATGAAGTTGAAAATTAAGTAATGTTAAATATGATATTTAAACAGTATTTCCAAAATTATGTTTGAATTACAGTTCATGGATTTCTTTCTTTTTAAATCATTTTTTCTTAGTATTATAAAAAACTGTTTTAAAGCCAACTTACTGAAAAATCATAATTTTTAAGCCATATAATTTTATCTTTTTTTTTTTTTTTTTTTATTGAGAGTATAGAAGTTTGTGTCTTTATGTAGTTAATTCACAATATTAGAGAATTAGAATATATTCCAATTAAAGAGAAACAGAGGCTGCAGACTTACAGTCGGCCACAAAATTATTCGAGCTCTAGCCGATAATTCCTTTATTAGAAAAGTACATTTAATACTGTTTTATTCAATACATCCTTGTTGAATCATTTTTTTAGACTGGCAAAGAACATCACTCTATAAGGATTTATTTCACAAAGCACTATTTAATGTACTTTTTTACTTCCATTATCCTACTACTGTAGGTAATGCAAGTATTGTATTTGGTCTGAAAATTCGATATCCAGATTTCACCTGATTTACACGTTTTAAGGTCCCATGACAGTGGCGGATCTGGAGGAAGCCTCCTATCCCTCCCCCCCCCCAAAAAAAAAAAAAAAAAAAATCACAATTTTTCATTGATCTGGAATAACATCTTTAAAACTCTTAGCCCTCCCTCCCCCCCCCCCCCAAAAAAAAAAAAAAAAAAAAAAGTTCTAGATCCGCCACTGTGTATCATTGTCTAGCATTGGTTACTATATTTCTTTCGTATAGCTGTTAGTATAAGAGTATTTGGTACTTTTAAATTTTTGTTTTCAATTTGGCATCCCTCCGAGCCTTGTTATTCGTCCTCCATGATATTTGTGAGAAATGTGGTTGAAGTATAGTTAAAGAGAACAGATTATGTTGATTTTACATGCAAAAATTTGAATTTTTCTGCTGATATATGCATTATAATACTCAGTTAAAATTATTTAAATTTTAGATACAGACACGGCTCAAGAAAGTGGTCCAGAACCAGAAAATGAAGATACTAGCAGGTCTGACGAATTGAAATCTTTGTACATGGAGCTTCAAAATCTCCAAGCAGAAAAGAGAGCTCTACAAGAACGTGTTGCTTCCTTAGATCCAACAAGCTCAATTTTAGGAGATAACAGCATGTTAAATTTATATACTGGTTTAGTGTCCATATCTGTTTTTGATTGGATTTTAAAAATTATGGAGAAAGAAATAGAGTACAATTTTATCAGTAAAAAGACACAACTTTTAATTGTTCTGATGAAATTGAAGCAAAATTTATTGGCGAGTGATATAGCTTTCAGATTTAATGTATCAAGAAAAAGTGTGCAAAAAATCTTTGACTTATGGATGCCTTCATTAGCTGGTAAGCTAAAATCTTTAATATTTTGGCCATCAAAGAAGGCATTAAAAAAAAAAAACTGCCCAAAATGCTTTCAGAATTCAAAATTCAGACATACAGTATGCATAATTGATTGTACTGAAGTTCCAATACAAAAACCAAACAGTCAAGAAGCTAAATCTCAAACCTGGTCGAATTATAAACATTCTCAAACAATCAAGTTTTTAGTTGCAGTAACACCTAGTCGTCATATTTGTTTCCTTTCTGAAGCATGGGGGGGGGGGTCGTGCTTCAGATAAGGAAATAACACTACAATCTGGTTTTCTAAATAATATTGAAGACAACGATGTCGTATTAGCGGATCGAGGTTTTATTCTTAGTGAATACTTCGAAACAAAAAAGGCAAAGTTAATCGTTCCTGCTTTTACGAAGGGAAAAAAACAGTTGTCGAAATTTGAAGTAAATTTCTCTAAACAAGTTTCTAATGTACGGATTCACGTTGAACGTGTAATACGTGTATTGAAAAAGTTCCGCATTTTACAGACAACTATACCAATACAATTTTTAAAGTACATTGATAGCGTATTAATTATTACTGCTGGATTAAGTAATATGTCAATATCTGTTGTAAAAGATAAGGAGGAAAATAATTAATTTTTATGTTTTTCTTTATATTTATTTATATTCTCTTTCCCCTGACAGCTATGCGTTAATGAAGATTCAATTTAATTGCATGTCTCTCTTTGTATAATTATCTCAATAACTTCAATTTCTGCTGTATGCATACTAGTAATTATTGTGGTTTGCTAGTTCTTTCTTTTTTTTTTGTATTGGGGGGGTAGTTTTGAGAAAGTGGTAAATTAATTTAAATATTGTCAGGAAGTAGCAAACCGCAATAATCCCCGGTAAGCCTATAACAGTGAAATTATTCTGATAATCAGACATAGAGAGGCTTGCAATCAAATTGACCCTCATTGACAGATTGCAGGTGGAGAAATATTTTCAGCAAGCGGAGGGACAAACGGGACGCTGCGAACTCATATATACGGCTAGTTTGACATCAAAGAGATTTGTAAAAGCCGACACTTAATATCTCAGTAAATATGCCATATTTTGTTCTGATCTTTTCAAAATAATCTTTTATCTTCGGTCTTAATCTATCCTCAAAATTTTACATTTCTACATGCAATATGTTTTGAGATCTGAATCTCAATTTTAAGCCAAAAGGGGAAAACGGTTGGTGTAATAGACTGGAATTCTGAAAAATATCTCTAAAACGGCTCGAAGGATTTTCATATAATTAATATATGTTGTTAATAGGATCTTTCTGAATCTAGTAACGTTTTCGTTTTTTTCAGGAAAACTCTTGTTTTTTATATAAATCGCTTTAAGTATGGAACTATATTACTCCGCCAATTACATGTGTTTCTTCGGGTGAAAACGCTTTTATGCGGTTCTTACTTGTGAGGTATGTGGGCTGGTTGATTGACCGACTTCAATGCAGCCAATGAATTATTTAGATTTTTTTTAACACAAAAGTACTTTATTACATGTTTAAAATATTTGTTGTATATATACTAAGTCAAATTCACTTAAATTTATTTTCTCTTCTGTTACGAAAAAAATATTTTTGATTTCAAAATTTCATATTTAGTCAAAAAAATATTTAGATAATATTTTAAATAAGGAAGTATTTTGTAATTTTAGATATTCCATTTTGTCATAGTAATGATGAATTTACAATTTTTTAAAGCGAAAAAATTTTTAATCATTCATGAACATCGATTTTATAATAGCTCAATGATTTGCGATTCATATTTATGTGTCATTCCGCACCAAGAATGGAAAAAAACAGCAAATACAGTTTTGGCGCCATCTATCGTTTTTTATTTAAATCATACACTTCCGTAAATACATATATATATATATTTCCTTTTTAAAAATTAAAAATCTCTTTTGAAAATACAGTTAGAGTTTATTAATTTTTCAGACTTTAAAATGATACATATTTTATCAGGAGCAAGCTAGCAGTTTTATATTAAAGACCAGGGATGAGATTTTTTTAGCTATTTATTTATTTAACTTTTGACATTCAAATGGAGTAGACTCCCAGAAATCCACACTCTTAAAATATGCACATCACAATCCATTTAAACAATGAAATTTAAGTTTTCCAGGAAAAAAATCAGCACAGTATTAATCAGAAAGCACAGTAAGTAATCAGAAAGCACCACAGGACGTTTTAAAGTATTACGTACAAAACTTTGAATAAACACCATAAAATGCAATAATCATGCTAAAATTGTTTTGGGTCGAAAAAGCACATGACCCTTCGTCAGGCGAACAAAGTAGGCACGAGTGCTTTTTCAACCCGAAACAATTGTTGCGATGTTATTGCATTTTATGGTGTTTGGTCAAAGTTTTGTATGTAATACAGCACAATATTGTATACATATTCTTTTGCTTCACTCGCCAATAAATTTTGTTCCAATTTCACCAGAAAGCTTTTTAGCATACAGATTATTATTACAGTACGAAGCTGAAAATCCAGATAATTTTGTCGCCATTAATCATCATCATCAACAGCACTTTTTATTATAAATATATCTAAATAAAAAACCGAAAAAGTATTTTATTTCTTAATAATCTTAAAACCGGCATTTGCACAGTGTGAAAGAGAAGGGAAAAGATTATAATACTAGTAACAATTCTGAAACATTTATCTATTTGAGAACTAAATTTTATATTCTATTTAGTTATGCTCAACCTTTTAATTAAAAAACATAAAGTACTAAAAAAGAAAAATCACGGAAATGTTTTTCTTATTTATTTTCTTTTATTGTACTAATTTTTGTACACAAATATTTCAATAAATCTTTTTTGTTTTTTAAGTTTAATTTATAATTTTATTTATTTATTACAGTTGATTAAAAAAAAAAAAAAATGCAGAATATATTTAAAAATCTTAATATATTATTTTTTACTTGAATTTGCATATTATCTAAGTGCATAAACCAAAATATTATATTTTTTAGACATGACCAAAAATCCAAAATCGTTGTGGTCCTGACGATTCGGGATTTTCAGCTTCGTACTGTACTTTCAATTTTTTAATTTTTTTTAATTTTGTACTTTTTAAGCATATTTCTATTTTCTCATGTATATTTTTCATATAGAATGTAACCAAATAAGATTTTACTTATTCATTCCAGTAAAACATAATACTGTTATCTCTTTTATGCATTAAAAAATTTCAAATTAATTAATTCTATTACATAGTGTTTTTAGCATCTATGGTATTTTGTTTCAATGGAAATGTTTTTCACAAATTCTAGAATAAGCAGTAAATCTTCTGTTTTTCCTTTTTAAACGTTTAAATTTATAATTCCTGATGAATCTCTTCTTTTGAAAATCTATATAAACTAATATAACTGCTCTTTTTTTAATGATGTGTATGAAAAATGGCATATTAACAGAATTTTCTTCCTTTTTTTTTTTGTTACTGTTGTACTTTTGTAATGTAAAACTTTTGTATCTGTTGTCATTACAAACTTCTGATAGCATTATTGTCAGAAGAAAAAAAAAATATATATATATTTTAATTCATTAAAATACCTATTTCGTTTTCCTTTTGTTTCCCTTTCTATTGCATGTACTAGAAATCCTATAATTTTTATTTTTTGTATTATCTATATAGGAGTATTTGGCATATGGATGTGTCACTATTTGACACATTTTTTTTTTTTTTTCTTGTAAACATATGAGAAATAAATTGATTTTATAATATATTTTGTCATTTTCATCTTTGAACTCGTTACATTATTTGGTTTGAAAATTAAATTTTGTTTTCTCTGTATATTAAAATAAAAAAAATTACAGTCAATGACGTTATTTTTTACGGGAAAATTACAATGTCTGTTTGTTTGTCTCTGTGTGTGTGTATCACAAAATTTGTCTATGCTGTATCTCCCAAACCAATGAACGAAATTTAACCAAACTTGGCACTTAGTTGGATCCTGACATAAACTACTGCTGATTAGATTTGTGGAAAAATTGCTCAACAGGTGGTGCTGTTATCGCATTTTCTTCTAAATTTTTAACATTGCAGTATAAGACAAAATTTAGTATAAATGAACATGAGAGTTATTTTAATCATGTGATTATAAAATTAATATGAATTATTGATAATAGTAGTAGTTAACTAGGGGAAAAAAATTGTGCATGTGGGAGCATCGCTTCCCCGTGAAGGGGGGGGGGGTAAATTTTCAATATGGGTATCTTTCGAAAGATCTTGTCAATGCCTTTGAAAAGAATGGTTGAACTATAGATCTGTGATAATTTAAAACAAAGTTATCTATTTTTTTTTTTTTAATCTTTTAACGAGAAAAAAATCATATTTCTTCTGATAATTGCAAAAAAAAAAAAAAAAATGAGATCTTTCAGCATTAAGTTATAATTCTGTCAGATAAAAATCATCTGCATTTATAATGAAAAGTAATTTTGATAATCTAATAAATAATTTGTATTGAATAAATTTTGTGCAAAATTATACAGAAGAAAGTCATGTGATGGCCACATCATACTAGTTTTTTTCCTACTTTTAGAAACTTTTTCCAATTGGCAATCTCAAATGTTGTTTATGATTTCTTTTTTTTTTTTTTTGGCTTTAAAGTGTATTTATCTTTCACCCTCCCGCATTAAATTTAAGAACAGATTTTAAAGTACAGTGGATATATTTTGGCATAACAAAATGAACCAAACTGAAACTTGTTTTATGTCTTCAAAAATTTAAAATATCAGTATTAGACATTTTATAAAACACATTATATTTCTTAATTATCCCCCCCCCCCCCAAAAAAAAAAAAAACAAGTAAATAAAACCTTTATAGGAAATTAAAGTCAAGCAAGCCGGAGGGGACGTGAAGCATATTTCATTTTTTAAAATTTATATTTTTTCAATATCTATAATTATTTAAGTTTTAACATTGGACGGCTTTTTTTTTTTCTTTTTTGCAAAACCTATGTTAGTGTGAAATACTGGTAGAGTTGCATTTTAAATTATAACCATAGTCTCCTACACTAGATAGATGCCTTCTACATGGCTTGGAAACTTGGTTACTAGTTCAAGTAGTGGACAGAGCCGCCTATTACAGATTGTGCAATTTTTTATGCAACTGTCACCAATAGTTTTAAGAAGTGATATATGATATATATAATCAACGTTTCTTTGATTCTATTTGGGTTTTATATATTTCAAATCCCAATTTTAAATATTTTTGGTGGCTGTTGAATATAAAAGTCATGCAATCTGTACCAGGTGGCGCCAAGTTTCTGAACCACGTGGAAGGCATCTAGTGTAGGAGGCTATGTTATAAACTCAGTACCTCACGGTTATTCAATATTGAAACTTACAAATTTATTTATTTTTATTATTATATGTTATTAGGTTTATTTTCTATAATTATTGTATTTTTTGAGATTTTGAAGGTCAAAAATAAAAATGGTTGACCTTGAAATGATATATCACATGCATATATTTTTTAAACTTTTCATTTTAAGACCCACATTATAAACTTTCTAATGATATCAATCTTATATTTCTAAGTTTATTATGTATATGGCTAAATTATACATTATTTTAGTATGAAAACACTGACGGGGTCACATGTATGAAATATTGACCTTAATAATAAAAAAATTTAAAAATATATACAAGTGGTATATCATTTTGAAAGCCTGTA
This sequence comes from Salticus scenicus, assembly GCA_963930645.1. NCBI lineage: Eukaryota > Metazoa > Arthropoda > Arachnida > Araneae > Salticidae > Salticus > Salticus scenicus. Next base: position 143,951,766 of record OZ005658.1, read on the forward strand.
TTATTTGCAGCAATGGGTAATTGCAATTTTTGCAGCTCTGTATACCAAAAACTAAAAGAGATAGAGACTTATTAATTTGCATAATCTCATTTCTCAGTTCATCAAAAATAAATGAGCTCAGTTTCCTAAAAATCTGAGTGGGTTAGGTTTCTAGTTGTATTGATTTGACATAATTTGAGTCCATAGGTATAATGATAAAGAAATTTTCACTGTGTCCCTGTAAAAATCTAAAAATGCCAGACAAACTAAAATCTGTAAAATTCGTGATGGTGAATTATAATAATTATATAAATTTTCAGTTCAACCAAATGAGGCGTTCAGATGCTGTCGCACTTTAAATTTTTTGAGCACATAAGCCACAATGATAAAGAATTTTTCTTTGTGCTGTGTAAAAAGACTACAAGTGGATTCTTCAAAATTCATACAGCTCATATGTATAAAATTTCAGCTCGATCAAAGACAAAGTTTAGACACTATTGCACTTTAACAAATTTGCACCCATGGTGCATAATGATAAAGAATTTTCTGTTTCATCCTTGTACAAAAAAAAAAAAAAAAAAAAAAATAATAATAATAAAATAAAATAAAATAAAAATGTGCCAGATTTATCTCTGTAGTTTGTACAACGATAAACCATAACATGTGTATAAATTTTCAGCTCAATCAAATAAGACATTTAAACATTATCACACTTTATCATTATGGTGTATGGGCCCACATTTTTTAAAGATTTTTTGTGTCACTGTAAAAAACTTTTAGATTCATGAAAATCAAAAGAGTTCATGTTGAGGTAATCTAGAACATAATCACCAAACTCATTAGAACAAAGTATTTAGACACCGTCGTGTTAGCTCACATATAAATATACATACATCATCGTAAGAACAATAAATATGAATTCAGGGCATGCAAAACATGTAGAAACACCAAGATCTCAAAGTCTGATTTTTGACATGATTACGATACTTTCCTCACTATATTGTTCAAAAAGTAAAAAGGTCAGAAAGGCAAATATTTATGTATATACTTGCAGGGGTGCAGAATATGTCAGAACGCCCGAACGAGGTTCGGGGGAAATTTTGAATATTTTTTTAAGAGAAAATAAAAATGTAAATGAAATATAACAATTTGCTACTTTGAAGTTCTTATAATGTACACTAACAGTGATATTTTTTTGTTACATTGTATAGTTATTCTCTTAAAGATTTATTAAAGGACTTTGTATAGCAAAGTACGTTTTTGCATTATTGAGGGAAATTTATACTGTATTAGGGGGAAATTTCTGAGGTCTGAACATTTTCTGCACCCCCTGTACACTTGTATTCAGGGTACTTGGGAAATATCCACTTTGCCTTTAATCTCTTAAACAATAATCTTGTATGAAAAATTACAAAGTTGTTTTAAGAAAACAATAATAAATTGGATTCAGTTTTATACTGATTGTGAGGATTAATGCAATGAAGAATCGATAACTACAAAAATAAATCCTTTAATAAATATTAAATAACATAATAATGTAACAAGCACACATTAGCTAGTGCAAGACATTCTACTGGTTGACTGACATACAATGGGACTGTTCCTGGCAGAGATAAACAGAGTATTCTGTGAGTTGAAAGAAAAAGTTTTATTTTTAACTTTTTTTACACCTTAATTTTGTTGTCACTGATGAATGAACAAATGCTGATTGTTATGCACAATACATTTATTTAGATTTATAAAATATCTTCAGTTTGAAGGTTATTTTCAATAAAAGGCAGTAGGGGTGCATATAAAACTATAAAATTATGTCCAAAAATATAATAAAGCTTTAAAGAGTCATAAAAATGTATATAATGCTTAATGATTTAAAAATGTAAAAATTTCAAATAAAATTACTTAATATAAGGAAAAATGAATACTGATTAAAAAAGAGAATGAAATGTATGTACTTGATTATCAGAGGCAACGCAGGATGTGATTTAAAAACAGGGATCTGTCCAGAGGAAAACCTGAATCCGTTTGAGAACCCTTTGCAAAATTTTATATGTTTAAAAAGGACCCTTCCCAAAATTTTCCTTCTTAAAAACAGATCTTTAGTTATACTTGTTTCATTTCGAAAACTAATCTTCCATAGAATGAACAGGCCGCCTGAATAAGCAGACGTACTTTGCTGTACTTCCATGAAAAGCTGACATTCAATTTCTAATTTATAAAAGCTTTCTATGCATATGTGTGAATTACTTCTGTAAAAGTAAACTGTCATTGTCTAAAATGAAACCTTCAGTGTAATTTTATTTTGCAGAATTACTTTTTTTTTTAATTTCAGAAAAAAAAAAAAAAAAAAAGAACCCTAGCTGAAGAGTTTGGAAGAACTTAATTTTCACACTAAATTTAGATTCACAAAATTATGTGTAGATTTTTGAAAATTTCAAAGAATTTTTGCAGAATTACTTTTTTTACAATTTCAGAAAAAAAAAAAAACAAAAAAAAAACCTAGCTGAAGAGTTCGGAAGGACTTAATTTTCACACTAAATTTAAATTCACAAAATTATGTGTAGATTTTTGACAATTTCACAGAATTTTTGCAGAATTACTTTTTTTTTACAATTTCAGAAAAAAAAAAAAAAAACCCTAGCTGAAGAGTTTGGAAGAACTTAATTCTCACATTAAATTTAGATTCACAAAATTGTGTGTAGATTTTTGACAATTTCACAGAATTTTTGCAGAATTACTTTTTTTTACAATTTCAGGAAAAAAAAAAAAAAAAAAAACCTAGCTGAAGAGTTCGGAAGAACTTAATTTTCACACTAAATTTAGATTCACAAAATTATGTATAGATTTTTCACAATTTCACAAAAATAGGACCCTGTCTGAAAAGTCTGAACAGACCCCTGAAAAAATTGTAAATGCACTATGGTAACATAGGACGTGATCTTTTTATAGAAAAAAAATCTGAAGTGGCTTCATCAGTTATCAAGTATTTAATATTTATTCACATAGCTTGGGATAAGAGACTCTGCATATTTTAGATATTATTTATCTGTATTTCTGAACTTGAATTTTAATACTATAATGCATTAAAAAATGATGAAACAAGCATGTAAACTGTTTAACAAAAAAAAAAAAAAAAAAAAAAAAGAATGATAATTAATTAATGCAATTAGAGTAATGAATGTAGTAAAATATATAAAGTTTTATGTATACATTTTTTCAAATGACAAATTAGAATTTTTATAGATTTGGACAATCAAAATTACCTTAGCTCATTAGATTCAGTTTCTAAGAAAACACTATTAAAATAAGTGATGTCTTGAGTTTTTTCTTGAAAACTTTATTACAAATTTCACTGTTTACATTATCTGCAATGTATGGATTTCCGAGAGTGTACTGTATATACAGTATAGGATCTGTTATCCAGAAAGCTTGGGACCTGGGATATTCTGGATAAGGGGTTTTTCCGTTATTCAGAGCACTTTATTATATGTATAAAAATGGTAGAAAATAATTTCACAAATAGCAGTGATACACATGAATAATATATATAAACACTTTACCTATATATATATTTTTGTTCATTTAATAAATTATTTCCACAAAAAAAAAAAAAAAAAAAAAAAAAAAATCCTTAATTAGAATTTTGAACTGTAAATAATAATAGTAATAATAAATGAAAAATAAATAAACATATATAAAATTTAATTTTGGACCTGAGAGTGAAATTCTTTCATTTGGATTTTGCAAACATTTCCATGATATTTTTTTGCTTATAGTGTGTGTCTGATACTAATTGTTCATAAATCTTTCAAATATTTTTAGCACATAATGCTAAATATTTTATGAAATGAATTCTAAAAATAATGGAAATTAATAAAAACTATTTAAAATTTTTATAACAATTGTGACCTCATGCATACCACCTGAGTTCAAGGATAAAATTCATCTGCTATTGGGCACTTTAAGAAGTATGTGTTATTAATCTTTATCAATTAAAAAATACCATAAAAATTCATTTTCTAACCTAAATTTGCAAAATTTTCAGTAATTGTTTGGACAATTTTTGCTCACCATATTTCCTCAGAATAACACCGTAGCATTAAAGAAAGTAGATTGTAAAACTATAATTCTGACCGCTGCTATTGTATAACTTTAATTCTTAAATTTTACAATGATTAAAAATTTTGGCAGTTGGCATTTTGCATTCTGGTTTTTGGAGCATTCTGAATAACGGGTTTCCGGATAACAGATCCTATACTGTATATAAATCTGGCTTGGAAAACAGGAGTGAAATAAAAAAAAAAACGAAGGGGGGGGGAATAAAGAAATGTATAAATATTAATTGTTTTTTGCACGTAATTGGGGAGCTATATTTTTAAAAAAGAAAGATTCTAAAATGGGTTTGTTACTTTCCCAATAAAAAGTATCTTTTTCAATTCGCAAAACTAACATGTCTACTGTGGTCTATACGACAAAATCACAATACTCTAAATTTGTTACGGCTAGCTGACCTTGAATTTGTGCATAGTATTTATGGTTCTCTTTTAAACATCCATTTGCATCCAAAAAAAAAAAAAATGTTTTATCTATTGCAGCAATAGCTGCAGGATGCAAATTTCGATGTTTAAAAGGGCACTTAATTTCAAGGACACCTTTGCCGCAACAATCGCATTCAATTATTCCATCTGGAGATGACCCCAAGTATGGATCACTGGCCATGATATAAAAGCCAGCTCCTCTGGCATGAAAATTCACATGTTTTGCTTCCCCTGCTGTCAAATACACCTCAAATGCCCGTCTTTCCATTTTCCCCCCCATTTAATTGAAGCTGTATTTACTTCAGCAGGTATATTTAGAAATTTGTTAATAAATTCGTTAGTAACAGATTTTTTCTTGAAAATTTCTCCGAAATTCGAGGAAGTTAATCTGCCACACCTATGTTCAAACCATAGTGCATTTGCCTGGCTCCTTGTTCTGCTCTCTAAATTTTCTATTTTTGTTTTTGGAAAAAATTGTTGGAGCATTTCATTATTCAGAATGTCATGTTCCTTAAAAATATCCTTCAAAGTACACGGAAGGTCTGTTTCTTCATCAGAAACACTATCTGCTGTCATCAGAATCATTTGCGATTGAGGACAGGAAGACTGCATTTGGCACAATTTTAGCAAGGCCTGCTATTTCAGAATCATTTAAAGGGGCAGTTTCCTTAGGGGCGATAACAGAGACTCGCCTCTTCTTTTTCTTTTGTGCACAACTCCATTTGGTCTTTTCCAAATTTATTTTCTTTAATGGAACACATTTCACCTAAAAAAAAAAAATCTGATTACCATTAAGAATAAAATAATAAATAAATGGCAGTTTTCTTTAACTAAAATTAAAAAGCATTAAAAATTTTAGACAGAATTAGCAAATATAATATATACTGTGAAAACCTTTAACTTGAAAAAACAGTCAACACAAAATGACATAGCGTTCCGGACAACATAATATATAATTTAATACTTTTTTTTTTCTTTTAACGTGAAACAAAAATTATTCAACATGAAAAAAATTCCGCTTTTGATCTTCAGTGCCATGTTTGCTACACTATGTTGCAGTGAATGATGATGTATGTACATCATCGATTATGACAGACAATGAGATTTTGGAGAATATTCATAATTTAAGTAATTCCACGTATATAGAGTAATGACCTCTTTTTCAAAATTAAATGTCTTCTATTTTCTTACAAAAAAAAAAAAAAAAAAAAAAAAAAGAAAGCGTAATTTCTCCTCTTTTTCCAATAAAAAATTCTGGTCACCTTATACGTAAATAATAGAGTAAGTTAATCATATTTTGTGGTGAGTAACTTTTTTTTTTAGCGAGTGTAATCTAAGTTGAAATTTCGGGCCCTGGTTTTATTCTTATAAGTTCTTTTTACACGAAAAAATGTTTCAGTCTTTTCAGTTTCATGTTAAACATTTTTCACTGCATTTCCTAATTCTATCAAATGTAGATTTAAACTATGTAATCTGTTACTATATAATTATAATATATATTTGCAAGCATAAATATGAAAATGTCAGACATTTATGATTCTTTTTCAAAAAAGTACCTTTTTTGAGAAAGTGTTGTTCCATGCACATTTCTTTTCTGTAGGAGCAGACGTAATCCCAATATTTACTGCTAGCTGAACTTTAAACAATACAGCTGCAACATGACTGCATGTTTCACCAAGTCTGTAAAAGAAAAAGCTAAGTGTTAGTATTATTAACAAATTACATATGCAGAAAAAATATTCAGTTTCATATAAATGCATGTAATTTTTTTCTGTTTTTAAAGATCATCTTTTAAAAATATTAGAATTATATTTAAATAATAATAATTAAACAATGAGCACATTAATGTGATAAAATCTTCCCACATGTTCAATACTTACCCAGCTATGCAGGTGCAATGGCCAGTAATAATTTTTCCATCTTCTTCAGAAGAAACCCACACATCATATTCATTAGCATTGCATTTTTGAGATGGCTTCACTTTTGCTGATAATATAACAAAGTTTGGTAGTCCATTTGGAATAAATACTCCAATATTTTGAACTTTTCCTGTTAAGAGATATATTACTTTAGAGGCACATAGCATAACAAAAATTTATAAAATATAAACAGGGATTATTTATGCGAATATGACATTGTTTCCATTTTAAGTGTAGATTATATATTGTTTCAAAACTTTAAATTTTGCATTTTAAAAGTCTACTTTTAAGAAAAAAAAAGTAAGAAAATTTTTTGAAAATAAAATCATTTTGTGAAATTTTATGGGGAAAAAATTAAAACTTTGCATTTTAACAGTTACTTTATGTATAATGTCAGGGAAAATTTTATGGGAAAAAAATTAAAACTCTGCATTTTAATAGTTATTTTACATAATTATCAGGTGAATAGTATTTCACTGAACAAAATATAGGTAATCATTTGAAATAAAATTGAAAGCAGAAAAAAAATTATACAAGGATAATTTATAAAAAACAAAATTTTTTACATTGATGATTTTTGTGAAAAGGGTTAAGAAGTTTTCTAAATGAATCAATGGAAATGCTTGTCGAAAAATTTAAATGTCTTCATTATAAATATGACCCTTCCTTTTACTGTGTACTCCCCCCCCCACCCCACAAAAAAAAAAAAAAAAAAAAATCAGGAGTACTCTTAAAAAACATTTATTTTTTCTAAAATCAGTATATATTTCGTGCATTTTTTTCAGTGAATTTTATAAGTAATCTTAAATTAAGAGGATCTTCCCTTTTTCTTCTAGAAAAAAGCATTCTTTAAAATGCATATAATAGAAGGATGATGCAACTATATTTCTGCTTAAATACAGTTGCATTTTCCCTTTATTAAACCTGGATTTTTTTTTTTTTTTTTTTTCATAAAACAGTTAATTTCTATTCATTTATTTTGTACAGATTTTAAGTAACACAATGTACTATATAGGATACTTTGGTATCTGATTGCAATCTAGCATGGTTCAACGTATAACAAGTAATTTATCACTTTTTTTTTTTATCCGGATGATTATTACATCATATTCTATAAACTGACCTGAAACAACATACTGATATGCTGTTTTTGATTTGTGATTTTTTCCGGGTGCAGAAGACAAATATTCATCAATATCTGCCTGCTTCATCCTGGGCCATAATGCTGCATCGTCTTTCCAAATGTCGGCTTTTAAATTATAAGGATCAGGCAAGTAAAAAACTGATCCATTAGGTAACGGAAACTTTAATTTTTCCTTATACAGTTCTTTGGAAGCTGAATCTAGGTCTTCAGCATATTTAGACAGCTGAAAATCTTTCTGTGCATAAGTATGATCGTTCAGCGCCATGTTAGAAAACAATTTGTTTTGCCAGCCAGCAGAGGAAGTCGTAGTGTTTGTTTGTAAACAGGCGCAAGCTCTATAATCAAGGAAGAAGGTGTACATCAACCACGGATTAATAGAATAGGATGCGAAAGAGGCTTCCAAATCTGGCTTTTTTTTAATCTTAGCACAACAGATGGCGCCACAGTCGAGAACCTCCCTTTCCAAAAGCTCCCGTAATGATTTCAATGGCAAAAGTCGTCATTTAATTTAAATTTTTTATGGAAAGTTTAAACTTTAACAAAATCAAGTAAACAGAAATAATGCTATATAAGGTCTTCCTAATAACATTTATTTTTTTTTATAACAGTGGAACTTTTCATGACTTTGTAAGAAGTTATACAAAATACGAGATCGTATTGATTAAAATCAGAATAAAAGACATTTAAAAATTTTCAGTACTTTACAAATAATCTGTGATACAAAGTAAAAAATGTCATTAATAAGGAATATTAGAAATTAAGGAAAGAGAGAAAAAATAAATAAATAAACGAAAATTCTTATTAAAGAAAGAAAGAAAAGAAAATTATTAATAAATAATTAAATAAAATCTGTTGTACTTTTTCCATTTATTTTTCAAACTTTTAAATTTAATAAGAATTATTTTGATTTATTTGTAATACAGAAAGTTAACCAACTTAATAATTTTTTTTAAGGTAATATAATATATATGTATTTAAATATAAATTAAAAAAATATTATTATAATTTCTGTGACTTGAGGTATTTTAGAAATTGTATAGAGGTATATTTAAATTTATTTTCGATTTAACAAATCACAGGGAAATTCATTTCTCTCTTCCTCCCCTCCTTTTACTGTATATGTTTAATATTATGATTTTTTAGAACCATATGTCATTTTCTATTTTAAAACACATCCATTTTTAACGAATGTGTGTTTGTATGTAAATTTCGGACTGAGTTATCAAGTTTTTTAATGTTAAAATATCAAAAAAGTATTTTAATTTACATATATCTAATTATTAAAAGCCTCGCCAGCGGCCAAGTGATTCTGCGATTAAAATGTATTAGATGAAAAGTACCAGGTTCGCTCTTCGACCTAGCTGCTCGAAGGTATCCGCGGTTTCCTCCAAAACTCGCGTAAATACGAGCTATGATCCTAATCAAGATCAACATGGAGGGCACATCACCCAGGACTTGGACCCTCGTGCAGTCAATCGACTTTAATCTTCACACCAGCAGGACCACCAACTTATTAAACAGTAGCCGAAAGGTTTTGCATGCAAAACTGGTAGACGGGAAGTGCTGGGCTTGATACCAGGTCGCGCTAATCGATTTAATTGATCAGAGTTTTCCGTGATATTCGCCGAAACTCGCGTAAATACGGGCTAGGACCCCTCAGAAAGACCCTGCAGAGGGCACACCACCCAGGTCTAGTACCCTCGTATAGTTAATCAGCCTATATCTTCACACCAGCATCATCACCACTTTATTAACTGTGGCCGAGCGGTTCTGCACTCAAATATGGTAGATGGGATGTGCGAGGTTTGAATGCAGGTTACGCTTGTCGAAGCCATTCGTATTTTTTGTGTTTTTTTTTTTTCGAAAATTACATGAATATGGGCTAGGAATCTCTTCGAAAAACCCCCACGATGGGTATCTACTGTTAGGAGCAAGTCCCAAGTGTAGCTATTTGGCTTTAATTCAAACACCAACACTTTATTAAAAATTTATGTGTGATGTAGGAATTAAGGCCGACTGTCTACACGATAAATCTGGGGAGGTCTTTCTAAAATGTCCTGGTATTCAAGCGATAAACCCCGAACGGCTAAGCCGACAAGGATGTCCTGGATTCTTATTTAGCACCTCACGCCTATCCTAAAACATGTAGAATAATATATATGTATATTTACATATATATAAAGCAGAAAATATGTTTGTGAAAAATGATAATGTGCATGATTGACGTAAATAATAAAAAAATAAAAATAAAATAAAATAAAAAAATAAGCAGATAAATTTTTTTTTTTTTTTTTTTTTAAGAATCCCCCCCCCACTCTTTTTTTTTTTTTTTTTTTTTTTTTTTTTTTTAGAGATTTGTAACATTAAACTATTATTATTATTATTATTTATTATTATTATTTAAAACCATATCAATCCTTAACGAATTTCCATTTGCATGTCTAAGTGATGAGTAAAATTTTTAATTCCATATTCGACTTCTAAAACTATAGAGATTTGAAAAGTACCATAAGCAAAAATCCTTCAAAGAAATGGGTGCACCAGCGGCTGAGTGGTTCTGCGCTCAAAGCTGGTAGACGTGAGGTGGCGAGTTTGATCCCAGTCGCGCTCGTCGGCCTAGCCGCCTGGAGATTTCCGTGGTTTTCTCCGAAACTTGCGCGAATGCAAGCTAGGATCCCTTAAAAAGACCCCCACGGAGGGCACTCCTCCTCAGGCCTAGGACCCAATGTAGTCAATCGGACTTATTCCCGAAAATCCTTCAAAGAAATGTATGCAATATTTATTAGAGGAATTTTAATTGTGGGATAATATTTAGATAAATGTACCTTCTTCTATTATTTTTTGTTAATCGCGACATGGCATACATTGCAAACAAGTAAATATATGGATTGCTGTTGTTGTTGTAGGGAACAAGACCGATTGACTGCACTAGGTTTCTAGGCCTGAGGAGGAGTGCCCTGTGTGGATATTTTTCTAAGGAGTCCTAGCTCATATTTACGCAAGTTTCGGAGAAAATCACGGAAATCACCGAGCACGACCTAGGTTAATATCAACTTCTGAGTTTAATATCAATTTGCATTGTTGGGCAAAGTGTGGGGTTCGGAAACACAGGTCACGCTCATTGACCTAGCCAATCAGTTTTTCGAGGTTTTCTCCTAAACTTGTGTGAATATGTGCTAGAAAACCCTTAAAAAGAGCCCAAGTTAGGCATACCTTCTTAGAACCAAGTTTCAAGTATAGACAGTTGTCCATAGCCCGAATATCAAGACCATCATCTTGTTGAAAATTTTAAAATATGAAGTGAGAATGTGATTTACGAATTAAGGCAGACTGCCTACACAATAGATCTAGGCCTGAGGAGGTCTTTATAAAGTGTCCTGGTATTCAAACTATAAGCAGTTCAGCAGACGAGGACAAATTTCATTCGCACTCGGCACCTACCGCCTGCCCTAAAACACGCAGAGTGTTTTATATTGTAAAGTATATATGTTCGTGAAAAAAAAGAAAAAGATAATACGCGTGACTAACAACATATTTAAAAAATAATAAGCACATATATTATTTATTTTTTTATGAGTAACAAGGACCTTTTTTCCCCCCCTTTTACAGATTTGTAATGTTAAGCTATACATTATTACTTTCTATTACCCATAAGGTAGAGAAATATTGTTTTTGGGTCCAATTTTCGAAAGTGACATTTTGTTATATTTACACTTTCTGAGGTCCCCTGAATACGAAAATCATGTTTTTAGCAAATGGTCTGTGTGTATGCCTGTGTGTGTGTGTGTGTGTGAGTGTGCGTCTGTTATCAGCATATCTGAAAAACAAATTATGGCAGAAAGTTCAAACTTGGTATTCTAAATGTGTATCATATAGGGATGCTACACTAAGCTTTTCGTTGAGATGAAGCAAATGGTTCGTATACAGGGACACTCAAAAATATTCAAATACATTACGTCTATGGAGTAAATTGCAGGTAAGTAGAGTTAAACACCTATAGACTGCACTAAACCAAATGAAACGAATATATGGTTGAGTTCACGATACACAGCCTGGGCTTGGGCTTGGGTGCGCACATCCCCCGAAAATGACATCATAACTTTAACCCGGGTAATCGTTTTCGTGAACGCTTTTGGGTTTACCCACTCAATAACAAACATGGCGGAGTCTGCAGATATATTTTTTAGACTTCGTCAACATTTAGTGTGTTATAATTCATTGAATGACAATGGATTTTTTTTTTTACTTTCAAACAGCTTAAAAAAAAATAAATTGCTTTTCAATAAAAGAGATAGATAATTCAGGAGACATTTCATTCAACTTAACAAGAAACAAAAGCGTAAGAAGCAGAAGCATCGTCTGTTATTTTTTTTAAATCGTATTATTTTCAGAGAATTTGTAAAGTGTTTGAATGGTTAAGTTACATTTTCTGGTTTATGTTGGTGTTTATACAGGTTTCTTTTCTGCATTTTACATTAAATTAAATTTGTTAATTTCAAATGTACTAGCATGACTTTATAGTTGTTTTTAGATTTCACAGATTCATGTTGTGTATCGCAGATGTGTTTATGTTCAAGGTTTTTAATCTAATCCATGTGTATTTTCATATTTCCTATTAAGTTTTCTTTTGTTTTTATTGGTTATTCATTTGCCATGCAAGTGATTTGTGAATGAATAGTAAATTGCTTGATGAGGTTTAATAATTTGAGTGTCATTTGATATTCTGTTTTTCTTTCTTTTTTTTTTAAGGTAGTAATTTTCAGGTATTTTATCTTTAGAGTCACAATCGCCCATGTCTGCTAATTTAGTTTTATATAATACAACCGTTTTAAAGATAATAGTTTCCAGTAACATGAAATGCTAAATAATTTATAGCATTTAATGTATGAAATGCTAAAAATTGTTACAAAATATGAATAATGATGTACATTAATAATAATGTAAATCATCATTTAAAAACTGTGTGTAGTGATAGGAGGGAGGCGAATTACTTTGGAACAATGTTTCATAACAGCTATGTTATGAAATGAAGAAATCTAAAATTAATATCTAAGAAATTGGTGATTTATGCTTTGTGTTTTCATACCTTGTTTTTACCATATTTATAGCATTATAAAATTTTGCAAATTAAACTAGAGTATAATTATATCTTATAATGCAAACTTGATCATTCATTTAAAAAAAAATTGCTTCTTCAAACAGGATTCTCATTCGATTTCAAAAATAAAATTCCCTGATCTTTTTAGATTTCCCAGGTTTTTATATATTTATTTATTTATTTTTTAATAAAATTCCAGGTTACAAAATTTGGTTTATGACAAGAAAAAAAGTGGCTCGCAACATAAAAGATAAGGCATTTTAAATTGCAGGTTCAAAGATCATTTTCCAGAATTATATCAATATTTCCCCAGGTTTTTGAGCAATATTTGAAATTTTTCCTAACTTTTTTCACTAGCTTCAAATTCTTCCTGACCCATGGGAACCCTGTTTAAATTCTAAAAAAATAAATAGTAGCATTTTTAAAATTTAAAATGTACTGTGAAGTCATGCTAATATAGAACTGCAATTAACAAGTTTACGTTAATACAAAAAAAGGAAAAAAGATGAATAAATTTTAGCATGAATCAAAAAATGTGATTTCTCATTTTTCTGCTTAAACACTTTACAATACAAAATACTAATTTAAACTAAAGAAAAGTAAATAAGTAATTTTTCTTCTAATCATTAAAAAATATTGAGCAAAATTGTGCTAAAGAAATGGAACAGTGTCAATATAAAGTAAAGACGTCAGTGTTCATCACCCCAGTGGCAGAAACACGGCGACATAGTCGCGGACACAGAAAAACAGCTTGCAGACAGTTTTTGTCTGCACTAATGAAAAAAAAATTGCCCGCAACTTTCGGACAGTCTTTGTCTGTAGTCATAAACAATTGTCTGCAATTTATGGGCATTTTTCACCTACGACCATGCATTACCGATGTATAGACGCTCTCTGGTAGTGTAAGCCATTTTCACCCCTGATTACACGCAAATTTTGCAGACAGATTACGAAATTTTAAAAGCCTGTCGCTAGCTACAAAATTTCTGTCACTGGGTTTATCACCTTCACAAAAGACATATTAAAATAACTGTTAATTAACATGTTATAACATCTATGAATTTCAATCCGCTTGAGTTAGATTCTCCGATTCTAAGGAATCCTATGCAGGTGGATTCAAATTCATAGATGTTATTAAACGTTTATTTCAACATGTCTTTTGTGAGGGTGACGAACACTGGTGTCATAACCTTACAACCCCTTGACGAAATTTTAAAGCAAAGTAGCTTGAACGTTTCTCATCAAGATCTTTAATTACACAATTGTGATAGCTATTTTAATCCATCACCAAAATGACAATAAAAGTTTAAAAGCTGCTAGTAGAGTCCTGCATTAGGTCGGGCTGGATGATCATTTTTTCCGTCGGGTCGGGTTTGTTGAATTTTTTTTCTTGCAGCTCGGGTTTAGTTTTCAACGAGTCGGGTCGACTTGAGAACATCATTCAAAATTTTTTTTTACAATTATAAGCATAAATTTGTAAACATAATTAAGAACTGATTTAAACGTGCTATATATACTAAATATGTGTCAGAGATTCGTATTTGTATCCGCATGATCCAAAATTCGTATCTGGATCCGCATAAGGAAGAAAATAATATCCGTACTTGTTTTTGTTTCTTGAAAGAATCTAATACATACTTTTTGTAGAAATTGTATGAAAATTTAATTATTATAAATCTTTTTTGACTATTGTTAATATATAAATAAAAGAAATGCAGTATAACCTCGCTTTTACGTTCTGAAAATTGAAAAGGTTCTTCAATTTAAATTTTTTAGGACTGAGGGCCTATTAGTCTCAATCTGGGATTTTTGCGTTGTCGATTTCGATAGTTGGACATTTGTCGAAATCTAAAATTGATCGAAAATATAATTGAATAATTTGAAAGCGATGTTATAATTTGAAAAAAAAAAAAAAAAAAAAACTAATAGTTCTCCGTCCAAAACTAAATTCTGCTTTTGCCAGAATTTCATCAAAATCTTTTTTATTATTATTATTTTTGAAAGAAAAAGAAAAGAAAATTAATAATAATCAGTATCGTTACAAGCGATATCGAAAAAGTTTTTTTTAACAATTTTGAATTAGTAAATAAAAAGTGCGCGTGAAATAATATGAAATAAAAATAAGTAAAAAAATGAATTTAATGCTTTTGTTTTTCGGGGGCTGCTCATGCATATAAAAAATACGTATTAAAACGAGTCGAAGAAGGAAGCGAAATAAGTATTGAGTTATATTACGATAAATACGATAGATAATATGATACGATATATTAGACCTATCGTCCAGGGTTAGTAGGCATTTTCGTTGAAAGAAATAGTTTGTTCGTTCGGTGCAACTTGCACATTAGTCCCGTGAGGTACAACTTTCGCATTAGTCCCTTGAGGTACAACTTTCACTTTAGTCCCGTCAGGTACAAATGGCACATTAGTCCCCTTTAAATATAGTGACCAGCGAAGCTGGCAAAGCATTTGTTGATTCACTACCTCAATTGAATTTTTTTAGATACTTTTATTTTCAATCAACTTCAATCCTCGCTTTTATGTAAACAAAATTGTGATTTTTCCTCCATTTATACTTGTAAATACAGCAAATATAGAGATATTTGTTGTGGTTTAATTATAAAAAAGAAAAAGAAAGAAAAATGTAAAATAAGCACATTTAGGAAACGGATTCCATAAAAACAGATACCATTCTCTATTATCTTTTCTAGAACAAATAAACAATGCACCGAAATTGCAACTGGAAGAAGCTTATTTGCTGATCGTGTGAATTGAAAGTGATCGTAGGAAAGCAGATATTTAATTGCGAATCATATTCATGCTACTGCTACCCAAATTATTGTAGTAAAGTAAATATTCAGATCGAACGAAAGCAATAAATGAAGATACATATTTTGTTTTTCTTTCTTTCTTTCTGAAGCCCAGTCAGTAGAGTGCCGAGTTCGTAATTGGAAGATTGCGGGTTCGGTACTCGAGCCGGTCAAAGACCGTCGTGAATAGAGCAGGCGCATGTTTATAAACAAGCGACGCTATTCTGCAACTTTTGCGCATGTAGGCAAAATATCTGTCTTTCCATTGGTGCCTTACCCCACCTTTTGCCTACATTGTAAAGTACGTGCGGAATCATCTGTCACAGTGACGTCTCGTGCGCCTGCTCTATACTGATGATGGCTGGTGCACGTAAAATCTGTCGTGGCTGCAATTTCCTCCATGTTCCCATAAAAAAATATACCTCTGGCGGTCACCAAAGTGGGAGAGCCATCCCTTCCGTGGAGGATGAAAATTGTGATGGCATGTCTCCGGACCACCTCTAGGGATGAGTCCCAGACCGTCGCCAATTGTGCAGCAGTAGTGCGACGTAACACAACCAACCAACTTTATTTCTTTTCTTTTTTTTAGAATATAAGCAATAAACAAACAATAAATTACTAACATTTAACTTGAAGCATAATTTTGAACTCTTGAAATTCACAACTCGCATAAATGGTTAAAAATTTTAATTAATCCGTTTTTCAGAATTTTAAATTTTTAACTTAATACAATTAGTAATAACATTTTAAATTCTTTTTAAAATATTTTACCAATGTGTGGCAGTGAAAATTTACCTTATTTTATAATTTTAAAAAGATTTACAGGATTTTTAGATGAATTAGTAATGTTAATTCAGTTTTCGGGTTTTGGGTTGGGTACGAGGTGCAAAAAAACTTTATTGCGGGTTCGGGTTGATGAAAAAAATTTGTCGGGTTTCGGATTAATGAAAAAAATTTTGTCGGGTTCTAGCCGTCAGGGAGCTCCTATGCTAAAGCTATACCACAGAAATTTTAAGAAATGAATATACACTACCTGTCACTTATTAAAATCACATTTGTTCTGGGCCAAAGTGATTTTCTTAAGCAGCTTATTTTTATATTCGGTGAATGTTCTTGAACACAAGAAATTTTTTTTTAATGCAGGTCATTCGGAAAGTCATAATTAAGGCAAATGATTTTATAAATAAGATGTGTTTGGGAATAAGGCCTATTCACTGCACAAGGTCCTAGGCCTGAGAGGGAGGTCATTACATGGATGTCTTTTTAAGGGATCCTAGATTTATGCAAGTTTTGGAGAAAACCATGAAAAACTTAGAACGACTAGGCCGACCTGGATTCGAACTCGGAACCTCATGTCTACCAGCTTTGAGTGCAGGATAATTTTAACTATTCATATTTACATTATTCATCTATATACATAAATATATATTTCATAATTATTACCTATTATTAGTTTTAAAAGCATTTTAGCAATGATTTTGTTTTTCTTATTATATTAACATACTTGAACAAATTCTTCTACAAAAACATTTCTAAGTGGAGAGATTCTTCTCTCTGGTAGACAAGAAGTACCACGTTGAATTCCAGGTTATTCTCATTGACCTTGCCGAGCTCATACATATATCTTAACTGAGTTCATTAATCAAGTTTAATCACCACCTTCTTTAACAATAGTGACCAATTCCAAAAAAAAGAAAACTATTCTTCCAACTGAACCAGAAGGACTTGTTTTTTAATGTATTTTCTAATTCAAGGAGGGAAAAAAAAATCAAATTTTGATGTGTAAATTGTTTATTCTTAATATCTTAAGAATAGACTGGAGGATAATTTAGTTATTTTTAACGAATTTTAAAAGTATTTATCAGTTTGGTTTTGGTCAGTTTGTACATGTTTTCATATCCATATATATGTATTTTTAGAATTTCATTAAACATATATGTTAGTCAGTTTTCATAGAAATCGTAAGATGATTTCTGTTAAAACTAATATGTAGCATAAATTAAATTAGTTTGTATAGAAGGACTCACAAGCCAGACCACCTTTATTACAATATCTCTAATTCTAATTATGATGTAGGCTTTTGAATTCCGATACTCCACTCACATTTCGTTTAAGGATTTTTAACACTATTTAGCCCGCAGATGAAAATTTCAGAGAAAAATCAGACACATTTTTTTTTTTTTTTTTATAACAATGCTTATATTACCTTTGTATCTCAGCTTCCAATTAATTTCATAGGTAAAATATCATTTTAAAAGTCATTTAAATTGAAAGTGAAGAGTAATATATTTCAAATCTTTGTCACCAGAGGACGGTTTGACATTTTAATAATTCAATATCTCCAATTCTGATTATGAGTGAATTACTTACAGGGAAAAGATTGGGAGACCGTAGGACCAACCAGGTTGCGGATTTGCCACAATCACAATTTTCAAAGGTCCTTTACATGGTGAGCGAACGGGTTGTTTCAAATCATGAAACGTAAAGTGGCGCCATAGTTGCCACAGAGCGGAAATTTGCTACAGTTAAAATTTTCAAAGCTATTTGCAGTATGAGCGAGGAAGCTGTTGAAAGTTCTAAAATGGAGATAAGGCACCTACAAGTGGGACATTGCTAAAGTCAGAAATTTCAAAGATCATAACACGATGAGCAAACAGGCTGTTTCAGATATTTAAAAGGGAAGAGGGTGCCACAGGCGCTACCGAGCAGGAATTTACTGATATTAAATTTTTTAATAAAGCTATTTTCACTATATATCAATAAGCTGTTGTAGGACCTGAAACGGGGAAAAGGTGCCACTGAGCGCGAGTCAGAAAGTCGGATGATTTTTCAAGGATCGTGAACCAGCTGGTCTCCGTAGGCGGTTAGTTCATAATAAGATAATTACAAAAAATTATTCATTAATTATACATTAAAATCAAAATTTCTAAAGTCTTATTATGATTAAGTTATAAAGAATTTTTTTTTAAATTAAATAATTGTTCTTTAAATATTCTAAAATTCTGTTTATCTGCCCTTTACAACAAAAAACTGGATTTTAATAATTATTTAGTGTTGCTTTATTAAATTTTTCATAGTCAATAAATTCTCATAAAATATTTTTAATTATTGCCCCTCTACGTTACTTAACAGTGTTGCACAACAGTTTTCAGACGTTTTTTTAAATTTTTTTTTTTTTTTTTTTTTTTTTTTTATTCCTCGAGTCTCACAATTTTCTTTATATTAACAAACAACTTTTTACTTTCTTCTATATTCAATAGAAGAAAGTATTGGATTCGTAAAAATTTTCAACTTTGCGTTTTTGATGGATTTACATGTTTTGAGAGCTGTAGAACATGATTTGATCCTTTTTAGAAAATGTCTGTCTGTGTGTGTTACAGAATTTTGTGGTGACTGTATCTCAGGTACTACTGCACAGAATTTCATACAAATTGGTATGTAGTTACACATTGACATAAATTAGTGCCTATCAACTTTCGGTAAAAATTGGAAAAAAAAATTGTGTTATGTAGGAACCTCGCTTCCCCTGCTGTAGGTCAAGTTCCCCTCGAGGGGAGTAAATTTTCATGATAAGTATCTTTCAAAAGAGCTCGCCAATACCTTTAAAACGAATGGCTGAACCATCGATCTGCGATAATTAAAAATAAAGTTATTTTTTTTTTTTTTTTTTTTTTTTTTTTTAACCAAAAAATTTTTTTTTGCGTAATATTGAGAATACATTCCACATTTTTTGGATATTTTGTGTTATACTTCTTCTCTAATATGGAAATCGTCTGTATTGTCATGGAAGATAATTTTTTTAAATAACAATTTTAATAAATTATTTTTATTGAGTGAATTTGTATATGAAAATATAGAAGAAAGTCATGTGATGGCCACAACATACTAGTTTTTCTTGCTTTTGTGTAGATAATTATTTATTATGTTTTAATAAGATAATTATAATTTTTTTCCATGGGAGATTTTTTTTTTCCTACAGAGCAGTTTGAGAACCTCCAATATTTCTGAAAATTCTTTGTTCATGTTCTATTAATGTACATAATATTTGTTTTATATTTATATGTTTATTATAAGTTAGATAAAAGTGGAATTTTAAATAAGGACTTTGAAAAAAACACTTGGTTTTTTTCAGGTGGGTTTTATTGGGTCGGATAAAATCAAGCCAACCCTGCCTTCTTTCTACAAAAGTGAAAATGACTTTCTTTATCGAGAGGTTACCATACAATTAAGCATAAATACATTAACACAACACACTATACATCAGGCCTATGATTATGGCAACCATTCACTTGTATCTCCCAAATATGACTGTTTACTAGTTGGCAAATTGTATCATATAGTCAGTAACTAAACACATCCCAAAGTAAAATTGCTATGCTTGGAAACAAATTTGACATTTAGTGATTTAGTCTATAACAACCTTGTGTAAAATATTACTCAATGCTGCAAAGCTGTAAAATTACCTTCAAAAAATGACATGTGATATGTCGATTTATTTTAAAATATAAAGAGATATCATTTACAATCATTGCAGTATTCAATAATAACAAGCACATTGAATAGTTTCACTTAACACAAATAAATTTAATGAAATATGTTCAGGAAAAATATAATTGCTGACATCAAATGACTTATCAGCATTTCTTTGTATTTGACTTAAATATATATTAATACTTTTTATCAAAATATAGTGAAAATTGTAAACATTTATAAGTATGTTTCAACTTTACGAAATCTTTTAGATTAGTACAAACAATGGAACAGAAGAAAACGAAAACTGCTAAGATTGAGTGATAAACCCTGATTAAAATCAAATGAATTTAATAGCATAGAAATGAAAAAATATTTATGCAATCAATCTAAACCATTTGTAATTAACTTAGAGTTAGTTAATTAATAACTTAGAGTCAGCGGGTGAAACTATTTGATATGCAAAACCCTCCTAAAACTGCTACATGAATGTAGAATGAAAGGCAATGGCAAACTTAATGATATATTGCTATTATTAATAGTACAAGTAGTACTTATCATAAGTGATATTTAGAGGATTCATAATACATTACAAGGTAAATAAAATATCCGAAATGAGAAATCTCTAAAATATAACAATAATTCAACATGAAGTTCAAGGATAGCAATTTTTTCAAAAACCCTGAATACAGGGGTAGCCCCTGAAAAGTTTCATACCTGTATCATCAAAATAATTTGTGAAAATGTATAAAAAGAAACATAAATATTAATTTGAAATAATAACTCAAACTGCTCATCATTATTTAACGCACAGTTCATATAAATGAAATCTAAATTATAAAAATATTTTCTTTTTAAAACAAATGATTAAATATAGATTAATTACTGTAAAAGTGTATATTATGAAAATATTCCTATATTTAAAATTTTATGAAATAAATTTTTCTACGTCTGTCGAAATTCACATGTGTTGCCGAAATTTTCAAGGGATAAAATTGGTAAGAAAAAATAACTTAATATAAGTGAGGTATAACATTCTAATACAACGAATAAAAATCGTAATTCTCATCAGATATTACGATATTGACAAACAACATGCATTTTACCCATCACGTGACGATTTTCCCCACAAAAGTTTTCTGGGTTAAGTGTGCAGAGCCCGGGCTACCCATTCACCAACTGTGAACGTCTTGGGCACGCATGGGTAATCCGCAAATGATCACGTGATGCCGTCTGTGAACGGTGTGGGTTAAACATGAGCAGCCCGTGCTCGCCCAGGCTGTGTATCGTAAACTCAACCTATGTTTTTCGTGATAGAGATAGTCAACTGGGAATTTTTTTTTTTTTTTTTTTTGTGTATGTAGGAGCCTCGCCTCTCCCCCTGGGGGGGAAGCCCGCCCTCGAGGGGAGTAACTTTTCATGATGGGTATTTTTCAAAAGAGCTTGACAATACCTTTAAAACGAATGGTTGAACCATCGATCTGCGATAATTTAAAACAAAATTATCGATTTTTTTTACTTTTAACGAAAAAAAAAAAACTTTTTAATACTGAGAATAAAATTGACTTTTTTTGGTTATTTAGTGTTATACTACTTCTCTAATATGGAAATCGTGTGCATTATCATAAAGGATAATTGTTTTAAATAATAATTTTAATAAATTGTTTTTTAAAAACAGAATTATTTTTTAATAACCGAATTAAATTCTATATAAATGTAGGTGCATGAATGATAGCCAGTTTTACATCCATGAACGAAACATTTTAATGATACCATCTTAATAAGCAACCGATTATTATTAATATAATTATCAAATTAATTTTAAATAAAAGGCAGCTGATCTCATTCGAAAACCAAAATCACCTGTCAAAACGCGGGAACCGGGAGAAAGTCGATTACAGCGCCCTCAATACTTACTAAGAAATTATCTTCCAGTTTCCGAGACTGCTTACCATTGGACTTTCCTATCCTACTCTATTAATCCGTGACATCGACAATGCTTACAATCCCCGACACCTCAGCATTTCGATTTTCTTGAAGTAGTCCTCACATTCAGATGGCCGCTGTTAAGTATCCATAACTAAAGATCTTTAACACAAAGTTAAAGATTTTTCCTTAGAAAGCAATTCAGACCGGCCAAGAATGAGAATCCTTAACGCGTACGTCACGATTTCGGACTATTTCGGCTTTCTTTACTTCCGATTTTATCTTCGGTAATCTTCGGGCTCTAATATCAATTATATGACTGATAAGCCAATCAGAATACAGAATCGCATTAAAATATCGAATAATACGAATAAATCTCAAATTCGAATAACAGTTTGTAGTTATTTTGTACTCACCGTAATTATAGACAAAAATTGTAGAAAAAGAAAAGTTTTCATCTTATTTCTATTATAATTACATTTTTATAAAACCTTATACTTTAATAAATTATATACAAAAAAAAAAAAAAAAAAAAAAAAAAAATCTAGTGTGTTGTTGAAATTGTAAAGTTGAAGTTTTAATAAGTATTCAGAAAGGATTTCATTTAAATTTTCCTTATTTAAAAAATAGCTTTAAATTTTATAAATGGAAGTATGAATACATGGATCGCATATTAAATGCAGTAAACAAATATTTTAACTGAATAACGCTGGATATTTACTTTGTTGAGATGTGTTTTATGTGTTTTAATTTACTAATTCGCATATTAAACTTATTTTTGCCGAAATTCAAAACTTGTAATGATTTTCATTTATTTGCTTATTATCTTATTTAATTTTAAATAAAATTACAGTCGTAGCGTTGGTTTACAATTTTTTTTGCAATGAAAACAAAAGATATTGCACCTTAATATATAGTTTTGCGGAAAGAAAAAAAAAGTTACCAATTTTTCCAAGCTCATTTATTAAATTAACAAAGTATGATACAGTCGAAATGTCCACTTTCTAAAATTTAACTTTTAGGTAATTGATAAATAAGCATAAAATTTAAATATAGCATTGACTTCAACCATCTACACTATTGCTTATGTTATATTTCACATAGCTGTTTGCATGGGCAAAGGAAAAAGCTGAATTTGCAACTTAAGTTAAAATTTTATCTTTTTTAATGATTCAAATAAGACAGGTTATATATATATGAACAAATTTCTGCATGGTAGGAATAAATATTATGCATACATAAATTCTATGTTTGCATGAAAAAAGTAAAATAAAAATAAATAATACTATCATCTTGATATGCATAATTTCAAAATGTATAAAATTTCATATCGGAGCAATACGTATCAATACGTATCGGAGCAACAAGTAACAGTAGCGTCTCATGAATGACATATTGGATATGCTCCACTCTGGTAGTTAGAAACAGTACATTAAAATGGGTATTTAATATGTTTTTTGCTTATTTTGAGAAACAATGTAGATACGACATTTCAGCGATTTTAAATTAAATTAATTGAAAATCTGCCATTTGATTGAGGATAATTAATTGTTTTTGGCGGCTTTTATTTTCGCTTCTGTTTCCTTTTTGAAACCGTCATAGTATCTGTAAATAAGGTTAATTCTAGATTTTAGTGTTTTAAATGTTTTTTTAAGGTTTAAAACTTAAATTTTTCAGGGTATTTCATATGTTTTTTAATCATTTTTGAAAGAAAAAAAAAAAAAAAAAAAAAGGAGAAAATGGAGGCATGATAGTCATTGCTACAGTATAGATTTTTCATGCATTTTCTGCACTTCATATTATATGTAAGATTTTTTTTAATCATAAACCATGATTTAGGTGCATTCAGTGATTATTATTATTATGTATTTATCTATACATTGAGATACTGACTGTGGCTGTACAAATTTCCGTGCATTTACTGATTCATGCACTGTAAATTAGGGGTATCCAGTGATTTTTTTTCTTTTAGTTTTAATGCTCACAAAGCGAGCATACTGTCTGTGAATGTACAAATTTCTTAAGAAAAGGAATTAAAAAAAAAATCATTTCTGATCAAATAAAAACTCACACCGGGTCCCCTTAGCCTTCGGCAGCGTACGCTCATATATATGAACGCTCATATGTACGCTTGCTGCGCACGTATTCCTTCACCACCCTTCCTGCCCCTCCTTCATTTTACACTTTCGAAAATATCCTCATTCGACTCGTAGGCCCCCAAAACCTATATATACATATTTTGAACGGTCTAAGTCAATTTCTAATTTTTTGCCCCCCTTCAGGAACCCGTAACCCGCTAGTAGTCGCTATAGACAGCGCCACCTATTACAGATTGCGCACTTTTTATTTAACTCCCACCAATAATTTTAAGAAGTGATGTGATCGACGTTCCTTCGATTTTATTCGCGTTTTATACATATCAAATGCTACTTCTAAAAATTTTGGTGGCTATTGAATTAAAAAATCTGACAACACTGAAGGATGGGCGGCAAATCGACCAACTAGCGACTACTAACGGGTTAAAACATGTAAATCAGATAAAATCCACGTTTTGAGGTCCCCTGATTAGATTTTCTTTTGTATCTCAGCTACTAATTAAAATAATTTCATAAGTAATACATCATTTGAAAGCTTTGTTCATTTGGAATCGAACAGTAGATTACAAAAATTTCTACCGCCAGATGGCTCTGTAATATTTTTAAATTTCAAATTCTAATTATGATTAAGTATTTTTAATACATAATTCGAAAGATACTTTACAGTACTTTTATATTATCGAAAGTGGAATTCCAGATCTCACCCGATTTACACGTTTTGAGGTCTCCTGATTAGGTTTTCTTTTGTATCTCAGCTACTAATTAAAATAATTTCATAAGTAATACATCATTTTAAAGCTTTGTTGATTTGGAATTGAACAGTAGATTACACAAACTTCTAAGGCCAGATGGCGCTGTAATATTTAAAAATTCAAATATTTCAAATATGATTAAATTATTTTTAATACATCATTCGAAATATATTTTAAAGTACGTTTATATTATCGAATAACCTCGCTAATCGCAATTATTTGAGATTTTTAAATCGGGTGAAATCTCGAATTCCACGTTCGATAATATAAAAGTACCAAATCCACAAAGCTTTAAAATGATCTATTACTTATGAAATTATTTTAATTTGTAGCTGAGATACAAAAGAAAACCTAATCAAGACACCTTAAAACATGTAAATCACGTGAAATCTCAAATTGCAACACCTACGGTAGTCGATTAATTTAAGGCGACAGAGATTTGTGGCATCTACTCTTGAAATTCAATTCAAATAAGTTTTAAAATGACATATTACTTTTGAAATTATGCGAATTGGAAGCTGAGATACAAAAATGATAAAACGATTTATGTCTGTCTTTTTTGTGGTTTTCTCTGAAACTTTCGTAATTCTGGGCTAAATATTGTTAAAAATCCATAGTAGGAAATGTGAAAGGAGTATCAGAATTCGAAACTCTGCAAAATAAAAAAGAATAAAAGCGTTCTGGATTTTCCGTCGTTTTCTCCGAAACAACCGTTCCTTTTACACATTTTTGCCTCTCCCCCCCCCTTTTCTGTCCCTTCTAATAATTTTACACTTGAAAATATCCGCAATCGAATTATCTTGCCTTAAAACTTAATAATACCGATTTCGAACGCTGTAACACTCCCCCCCCCCCCTTCGCCCCCAACCCCTTAAGCCCTTCCTAATAATTCTACGCTTTCAAAAATAGTCACAATTGAATTATCGGGCGTTAAAACCAAATATTACGAATTTTCAAAGGCATATCTCGATTTTAAAATACTGAAAATATAAAACAAAACTTAATCTTACATTGTATTTTGGTCACATGAGTCGTTATAAATATAATTCCCAATAAAAATGTAACTTTTTTGTTTATTCACATATTTTCAAGAAAATTTCACAGTAGCTTTATAATATACTGTCTAGGCCGAATATTAATTCAAATGTAACATGAATAAAAATTTGAAAAGTTTGAAAATTGCAATCCCTCCCCCCCCACTATAAACACATGACATCTCAATCGGTTACAATCATTTCCTTTTTCATCTCAGACAGTAGTCTGGCATTTGAAATGATGTTGCCACAAAAAATTCATATTTAAGTTAATTTTAAAAAATCTAATTGTTGTACCGATAAACCGCTGGTAAACTTAGATTAAGAAAAATTGCCCCTTTCATTTGATACTAAATTCGTAACGATCGGAGTAATATTTCTAATTTATTTCCCACTTTTTCTCATTTTAACTCCGTTAAAATATCTATTTTTATGCAATCACAGTGAATTCTCAGTCATTGAGATCGCTTTTTGATTAGACATGCGTCGACATTTTAATTAATATCTCCACAACTAATTAAAATTTTTAAATTCTGTTTTCAGGAGGACCTCGGAAAGGCGCCAGAGCATCCGTATATCAATTCTTGTACTTCTGCGTTCAATAGGGTCTGAACATATAGAAGAACAGGCAGACAGACAGACAAACCTTTCATTTTATTATTCTAGATTATCGCAGATCGATGGTTCAACCATTCGTTTTAAAGGTATTGGAGAGCTCTTTTGAAAGATACCCATCATGAAAATTTACTACCCTTGAGGGGGCACTTCCCCCCCAGGGGGTTAAGGGAGGTTCCTACATACACACTTTTTTTTCCCAGTTGACTATCTCTATTACAAAAAATATATATTTATTTCATTTGGTTTAGTGCAGTCTATAGATGTTAAACTCTACTTACCTGGAAATTTCCCCATAGACGTAATGTATTTGAATACTCTTGAGTGACCCTGTACATGAACCATTTGCTTCATCTCAACGAAACGCTTACTGTAGCATCCCTATATGATACACATTTAAGAATACAGAGTTTGGAATTTCTGCTACTATTTGTTTTTGAGATATGCTGATAACAGACACACAGACCATTCACTAAAAACATGATTTTCGTATTCAGGGGACCTCAGAACATGTAAATATAACAAAAACTCACGTTCGAAAATTTGACCCTAAAACAATACTTTCTCGACCCTATGGATAACAGAAAGTAAAAATATGTTAAAATACTCACTTTTAAACTTTTATGAAAAATAGCTTTAGAAATAATAATAATGTACTACATACATATGCGTATATATATATATTTTCTTTATTAAAGGTTTTACCGAATATTTAAAAATCTTTATCTTTTACTTAGTATTTTTGTTTGGATGTAGCATTAGGTTTGTACTGAGGAGAAATTCTTCACAATCGACAACAATACAAAATCATGAATAAATATTTTTTTTTTCCCTTTGACAATTATATTCTTATGTAATGCAATACATGACACACCTGTTAAATATATATAGTATATATACACACATGAATTTTAAATTGAAATAACTAATACACAGAATAAGTTATATTTTAAATATGCAAAGCAAAAATAAAAAGAATAATTCAGAACATGTGAGCCAACTTTTATAATTGCATAATTTTATAAAAAATGCAGAATACATACCTTTATTTATTTACTTTAATTTTCATCAACATCGAATTCTAAACATTCTTCTTTTAAAAGCCAGCAAGTAGTCATCTTGGATGGCATGTTAGTAAAACATTACATGCCTTCCAAAATTATATTAACTAGCATATGATCAACCGCTTCTTTCATGTATGAAAGTTATTGAGATATTCATACATACAGTAATTACAAAATTTAAAATAGAAAGTATACCAGGTAATAAAGAGACTTTAAGTATGCAAACAGATCCCTAAATAAATCTATGAATACTAAAAATAAAGCACAACGCAGATTTTGTGAGCAAACTTATATAATTAATTACATATTTTAAAAATGTCGAATGGAATACATACCTTAATTAGCTTTTAATTACCATCTCTGTTTTAAGGCCAGCACATTCTTCATTTAAAAGCCAGCAAGTACTCATCTTGCTAGGCATAAAGTAATAAAATTCAATACCTTACAAAATTCTACCAGCTAGCGTGACTGATGATATTGTAAACATCTTCCTCTGGCTCAGGTTTATAGCATCTTCTTCTATTCTAATAATCAGTTTCTTTTCCATACCGACAATTGACATATGTGATTTAATAAATATTGTTTGAAAAAATTCTATTTATTTCTGCTGAGAATGTCTTAAATAAGTGTTAGTATAAACTTTTATTATTAAATGTACAAATTAAATTATGCTTAATTATTTTTACAGTCATGAAATTCATAGTATAATAAAAATATTTATCACACGATAACTACATAAAAATATATTCACGTATATCTTACATACTTATAATAAATCTTATTAATAAGTGTTTTCATAAAAGATATAAAATTTTCGTATCTGTAATTTAGTAACCCTCACTTCACTTATTTTGGAATTAGAAACATATTAAACAGATTAAAATTGCATTTATTCACATTCTTGTTCAATATGAACATAACAAAATTTTGAATATTTGTATATGTATACATATATATAAATTCAAAAATTTTAAGTGAAAATCTACATAGTGTGGGAAAGTACACTTCTTTTAACAAATATAAACTTACTACCATTATCATAATGAAAAATTGAAATGTTTTTAGGTCTTTTTATCTTTTCTCAAAAAAACCTGTTCAAGTGGTTATTCACTACAGAAATAACACTCAATAAAATCAGTCACACATTAAATTTATACATTACAAAAGATGGAAGATTAAACGTAAACAATAATAACATTATTGTATCACAGGATATTAACTGAAGCAATACCTTATAATAATGAGCATATTATGAAACTATAGGATCATAGGATCCTAAATGAAGCAATATCTTATAATAATGAGCATGTTATTAGGAAATTGAGTACTTAAATAACCATGCGGTTTCATCCTATTATACGCTACCGGTAGCCCATCGAACGAAATGAAAAATGAAATTGTTTTTGAACGGAATGACAACTATTTAAACTACAGTTGAACCTTTCAACTATAGATAAGCCTTGTCGCAGTGCATACGAAAAAATCAAAATTATTTTATTAAGGCAGTACAAATGCATCTATAATATCTCATACAGAAGGACAGTATAGGTAAGGACTTGAGAAAAATACTTTATTACTTACTTTATTCGAAAAAAAAAAAAAAGAAAAAAAAAGAGGAATGATAAAAATAATGTAAAATTACCACACACAGAAAAACAAGATGGCTGCCGATCTTTAAGTTTAAGGAGAGGTGTTGAGCTATCCTTAAGAATTTAAGGATTCTTAAAGTTAAAGCTCTTTAAACGGACATCTGAATTTCTAGTTTAAGGAAAGTCGGAAATAAAGATTGTTTACATTTTGATTGACTAATGAAAATGCGTCTTTTTTAAAGATCTTTAGTTAAGGATCCTTAACAGCGGACATCTGAATGTGGGGGTAGGGTGTTATATATTGTATATTCTTCCGTAAGAGGGTGCGCTCGCGTCCATGAACTCTCTAGTATGTATGTAATCTCCCCAATGTGTTTACGTGCTCCGTAGCTGTTTTATTAAATGATGTAGTAATATGAAGTTCGTATTCCGTTATAATGATAAATGATGAACTGTGATATTGGCGACGAGGCAAATTATGCCATTCCGCCACCACGATTAATGTGGTAATCTTTTCTTTATTCGATTACATCGCAGTAAGTTAGGGTTACATACAAACGGAACGCTTGCAATTTCAATGTCGTAAATTTTGCAAGTTTTTTGCAAATACAGTCGGCAGCAAAATTATCCGAGCACTAGCGAAAATTCCTATGTAAAGAAAGTAGAGTTAATACTGTTTTGCTAAATAAATCCTTGTCGTATCCTATTCTTAGTCAGTCTAAGAACATGATTCGACAAGGATTTATTTAACAAAACAGTGTTAAATGCGCTTTTTCTTATAGGAATTTTTGCTAGTGCTCGGATACTTTTGCTGCCGAGTGCAGTCATACATTTGGAACGCATGCAAACGGCTTTGCAACTGGGTGTGTTTCATTTGTATGTACTCCTTAGTTTTGCAATGTATTTGATTTCATATGTTAATCAAGTTTCGTTTTCGATTTTCAAGATGTCATTAGTAGTCCAGTCAATAAATACATTGTACCTTGCAAAAGGTGGGGTAGAAGATTTTGTTTTTTTTAATTTGTACATATTAGTACTAATATGCAAAAAACTAGTTATCCAACATGGTCGGCCCCGGGAGAATTTTTGTCGGCTTAAAAACCTCGAAAATTTACTAGTTTTTTGGCTTTTTTCAAACTATCTCTGAAATGGCAGAATTTAGCGATATTTTTCTATTGTAATGTTTAAAGATTATTAAATTTCCTACAATTTCCTTCATTACACCTTCTTTGTAGTACTAATAGCAAGCGCGTAACAGCTTCTTGAAAATAAACAGTTTTCTCAACTTCGTAAAAAAACGCATTACTCCTTATAAATAATGTACAGTAATTATTAGAATTAGAAGCTTTATTTACAGAAAGCTTAACAACTTTTAATGATACGGCTCTGACCACTGTCGTCCTTGGGATTTTTGGATTTGGTGATCAAAAACGTAATACGGAAATATGCACGCCAAATGTATTTTTTTACAATATATATTGTAAGAAATACTGTTTTATATTCTTGATTGTTCTCTTAACATATACCTTGTTAAAATAATTGTGATTTTTGAAAGGAATTAAATATGTTCGCCAGATAAATTGGCGATCATTTCCTTTTTTTTTCACTAAGGACAACAGATAGCAAATCTGCTCTCTTTTAATTTTTCCCTTCCCCTTTTTACTAACTCCCCCCACCCGGCCAAGCACTGACAATTCTGGCCTAACAACAGTAGTTATCATCAGACTCCAAGAACTGCCAATGTATTCTTTAACCACATTTCTTGCGACCACGGGAGCCTCTGCGCAAGTGCGGATTGAACGAGTCCAGTGTTAAAATAGGGGTGACTGAGAGAAAACAAGCGATAAGGGAACACCGAATAACTGGATGTTTGCCAAATAAGTATCTCTCGGCCAATTTTGTATCCCTCCAAACTTTTGGACTCGACCTCACTGCTTGTCGCAGGAAACGCGGTCGCACTATATAGTATTCTATCACTGCAACATATAACACACACACAACCACATACAAAGAAAAATAAATAAAATAAAAAATATTTGTATGGAAGTGTTAATGAATAAATATTAGGGTGCTAATAAGCAAAAACTCAATGCATCGATACATAAATATTTTAACTCTACTATTTATTAAATTATGAAACATTAATGATATTTAGATATAATACATAATGTTGTAATAAACATTAATTACTGCTATATTAATATTGATGATAATAACAATATACAATCTTAATTTTAAATGAACTTCATAAATAGGCAAACTTGCTTGAAGAACAATAGAAAATAATTACAAAAGTAAATTGTAGAAATTTATCTTTATATGTAAATTATAGGGAGATTCATTTAGCCCTGAAACAAATAAAAAAATGTACATTAATGTATAATATACATGTTTATTTTCTTCGCTTTTATTTTGAAAGCCCGAGTTCTTAAATTTCAATAGTCATCAGAGGCAGAAGAAAGGTGTGTCGTCTTCAAATTGTTCCTCTCCGTCTTGCAGTAATTATAAAAGCTCTTAGAATAGCTTATCATCTTCTTCAGCCTCGTCCAATGATGAAATTAGTACATTTTCCTGTTGAGAATCAGAGTCCTTGTTACTATACCAGTTTCACTGAGTTTTTTATAGCCAACATTTTGGAAGCAAACTGCTCTCTTGTTGGCAGTTTCGGCTATTAAAACATATTCTGTATATTTTTTGCAACGGCGTGATGTAACCGTTCTGATGCCAGGACGAAAATCACCCTCTATTTTATTCATCAGATACTTTATGAGACTGGCACTCCTCCGAGTCGTTTTCAGGGTAGGAGTAAATTGATTCCATTGCCTCATCAGTGTTACTTGCAGGGTAGTATCTTCGTTTCATCGCACTTTTAGGCCACCAATGCAAATTTTGATGACAAAACGTGTGATACCCAGCATTTATAGCAACTAAATCTTTTACATTTCCGATGCATTAAAGTACTTTTCTTCTTCTCTCATCCCCACGATTTTCGGCACCATTTACAATTGTTTCTTTCACACCCAGTTTAATAGCATGGTGGATAAAAAAAATTTTATGCTCAGGAAGTCGTTGCTGTTTTTTAAAGAAATCTTCAAGTATCCTCTCTCTTCACAAGAAACACTGATCTTGGATATATGGATCCGCACAGTTTGGACCAGCTCCATCACCAGTTGTATGACGCCGTACATATGCTGCAATCATTCACTCATTGATGTATCGTTATTGTGAATTCTTACTTGTTTTAGGTTCTTCAAAAAACACTAATGTTCTTCATTTTGACTTCTGCATTCCACTTTTACAGATTTTTTGTATACCTTTCTCCTTCAGAATCTTTACTTCAACTTTACTCACCTTTATTCAAACTGATTTCGAAAATAAAACATACACTCCGGTTATTGAAATAGAAAACGCTCACGGATTAAAACAGTACGTTCGCACGTCCGAACTAAACTGTATAACATAGATAGATGTTCAGCCGAGGCAGCGTACTACAGGATGAGAAGAGGCGGGAGGAAAGGGAGAGCTTTTTGTGTGAAGTGAGGGGGGGGGGCAGGTTTTTTTTATATACGTTCTTTACTACGAAGCAGATGTCATTTCCTAAGATCAGAGTGCTGAATATGTCGATTCCTTTCTTTCCGTTTTCTAATAAACATTCATGCACCGACACATTTCATTGAATTGTATTTTATTAGCTCGAGAAAAAATGCCGACTTTCAAGAGGCTGTAACACGCTTGCTTTTAGTACTACAAAAAAGTTGTAATGAAGAAAATTGTAGGAAATTGAATCTTCTTTAAACTTTATAACAGAAAAATATCGCTAAATTTAGCCATTTCTGAGATATTTAAAAAAAAAGCCAAACAAGTAGTAAATTTTCGAGGTTTTTCAGCCGGCAAAAATTCTCCCGGGGTCGATCATGTTGGATAACTCGTTTTTTTTCATATTGACACTAATATGTACAAATTAAAAAAGAAAAATCTTCTATCCCACCTTTTGCTAGGTAAGCCCTTTTTTACATACCTATTGACAGGACTATAGGAAAACTAGAAGAATTCATTAGTGGAAAGTCCAATTGGACTGAGTACAAAGAACGCTTGGAATTTTTCTTCACAGCTAATGGAATTACAGATGCGGATAAAAAGAGAGCCATTTTCCTTAGCGTTTCTGGTCCAGCTTATACACAGTTATTCGTTCTTTGTGTACGCCGAATGCTCCTAATTCGGTCTCTTTTGACAACTTACTGAAGAAATTAAATAAGCATTTTTCGCCTAAGCCTTCCGAGATTCTTTGTCGTTTCAAGTTTAATAAAAGAGATCAGAGGCGAAACGAAACTATTTCAGAATTTATGGCGGAATTACGCAAGCTTTCCGAAAATTGTAGTTTTGGCACACTACTTAATTCTATCCTTCGAGATCGACTTGTATGTGGGATTATCGAGGAAGATATTCAACGTAAGCTTCTTTCCGATCCTAATTTAACATTTGCGACCGCTATGGATATCACCTTGGCGGGAGAAGCTGCAGCAAAAGAAGCTACAGAAATTCGTGGAACCAATTCTCACGCTGGAAATATTCAGAAAATCAAAGAGTCATCTCGGAAGGTGTAGGGTAAACAAAATGGGAAAAATCCGTGTTATAGATGTGGGAATTTTCACCCTTACGGTGAATGTAAATTTATAAAGGCTACTTGCAATTTGTGCGGGAAGATCGGGCACACTGCCAAAGTTTGTAATTCTAAAAAATTCAAGAAGGGAACAAAATATTCAAAAGTCCAGAACGTCGAAACAGGTAAGCCAAATGTTGATGAATATAATTATATTAATAATTTGAATTCTGTTAGTACTGTAAATGATTACCCACCTTTTGATATATTAATTAATTTAAATGGAATTGAATATAACAAGGAGATTGATTCGGGATCATTACATTCTATTATTAGTTATGATACTTATATAAAATTTTGGCCAGTTAATCCACCTTATTTACTTCCTGTTTCTGATCAATCTTTAAAGACTTGGAATAGTGAAAAATTAAAAATTAAGGGATATTTTGATGTTGATATTTCTTATAATTCTATTAATGTTAATTTACCTCTTACTGTTATTGATAGTCAAGGCAAATCACTTATTCGTAGGAGTTGGTTTGAAGCCTTAGGTTTAAATGTCAGTGTGAAATCAAATGTAAACAAAATCGATTCTAGCGTTCTTGATTCTACTTTATATGAATTTCGTGATATTTTTAGTAGAGATATTGGTAAATTTGAAGGTCCTCCCGTATCAATTAAGTTTGATGAAAATTGTAACCCAAAATTCATTAAAGCTAGGAATGTACCTTTTGCATTACGCAAGAAAGTAACCAATGAGATAGAACGAATGGTCGCGGATGGTATTTTAGAACCAGTTTCTAATTCAGATTGAGCTACTCCAATAGTACCTGTAGTTAAAAAGAATGGGAGTATTAGACTTTGTGGGGACTATCGCAGTACTGTTAACCAGGCTGTGAAACAGTTTACATACCCTTTGCCAACTGTAAAAGAAGTTTTCCCAACCATGACAGGTGGCAATATGTTTTCTAAATTAGACCTTTCCGAGGCTTACTTACAACACAGATTATTATACAGATAGGACACTCCCGTATATTCTTCGGTAACCAAAATTTGACTGCAACGACCCTATTGTCAACGGCAGTAAATTTCTCGAGCTCTCCAGCTTATGCAATCGCTCGTCTTATTTTTATTGTATCTATGTTCATATCGTAATATTTGTGCAACGTTAAACCCAACATTCAACCAACTAACCATTGTTTTGATGTTTACGTTCGGCAAATTTCTTATTGTTTACGAATTTGATTGTCGAAAGCAATTTATTTTAAGAAGCAAGTACTAAATATTAAGCAAATAAATTTCGAAAATATACATAAACCAGAATTTTTTTTTTCGTTTTAAAGCATTTTGTATTATTTAAACCAAGCAATGTTAAATATTTAAGATTTCATACCATACTGCTATTTCAGCATTAAAGTTTGTTATGTTAATTTTTACACTTGAACACGAATGTGTTTGGCAAAATTTATTTTCAAACATAATAAAAATTAGTTTTATTTCTTAGAAAATAGCTGTGAATGTTATGATTTTGTAAATTTAAAAGTAGTAGAAAAAGTGAAGGAAAGAAAACTCCACATACGTTTTCGTTGGCAGCTTTATTATTGCTTACAAACTTGATTGTCAAAAGCAATTTATTTTAAGAAGCAAGTGCTAAATATTAAGAAAATAAACTTTGAAAATAACATAAAATAAAAACTTTTTTTTTTCATTTTAGGGCATTTTATATTATTTAAACCAAGCAACGTTAAAAAATTAATGATTTCATACTGCTATTTCAGAATTACAGTTTGTAATTTTAATTTGTACTGGAATATGAATATGTTTCACAAAGCATATTTTTGAACATCATAAAAAATAATTTTTATTTCTTAGAAAAATAGCTGTGAATGTTTTGAGGATAATTTTGTGAATTCAAAAACAATAGAAAGTGAAGAAAAAGAAAATTTTCCATACTAACCTGCTACTAAATAATCGCGAAATAGAAAAACAATTTTCGATCAAACATACTATTCATGTAGACTTAACACATGTAGTTCCCCTCTGTTGACACTAGTGGTGCTACTATATTTCCGGTTCGCGTTTTAGCTTCACTGTCCTATCTGTGTGATAATCTGCAACTTACAATTACTTGCTGATGACCCCACTTCGAGAGTATTAACATTGAATACCCATAAAGGACTTTTTAAGGTTAATAGGCTCCCATATGGTATTTCTGTTGCAGGTGCTATATTTCAAAAGAGAATGAAAGAAGTTTTAGCTGGCATTGAAGGCGTTTTGCCATACTTGGACGATATTTTTATTCAGGGAAAAAATACTAGTGATCATAATTCTAAAGTAAAACAGGTTCTAGAACGTTTACAAAAATCAGGAATTCATCTTAAATGTGAAAAATGTCAATTTTCAGTTTCGAAATTGAGCTATTAGGTTTTCGTGTAAATAAAAGAGGTATTCAGCCTAGCTTTGATAAAGTAAAAGCTATTCACGATGCACCAAGTCCAAAAGATAAGACAGAGTTACAAGCATTTTTAGGGATGTTAACTTTTTATTGTTGTTTTTAAAAAAATAAAGCAGATACCTTAGAGCCGTTGCATAAATTACTTCGAGTTAATACAGTTTGGCGTGAAAGCCTAAACATGAAAAAGCTTATAAAGCAGCTAAAGAATTATTAAAGGAAGATGTTATTTTGACACATTTTAATGGAGAGCTTCCTGTAATCCTAACTTGCGACGCTTCGTCATACGGTGTAGGTGCTGTATTAAGCCATGTTTTGCCAAATGAAAGGGAAGCACCTATAGCTTATCATTCTAGGTCGTTACCAAAAGCCGAAAAAAATTATAGTCAGACAGACCGTGAAGCTCTTGCAATCATTTCTGCCGTTAAAAAATTTAACCAGCACATTCAGGGCCGTAAATTTAAGATTATTACGGACCACAAACCACTTTTAGGTCTATTTAACCCATGTAAACAACTACCTCAAATGATTTCCCCTAGAGCCCTTAGAGGGAGTTTAATGTTAGCATCTTATGATTACGAATTAGAATATAAAAAGGGTAAACAAATTGTAAATGCTGACGCGCTAAGCATCTTTCCTTTGCACACTCCGGAATTTGACATTCCTGCTCTATCAGACGTTCTATTGCTCCAAACTGCTCCTTTGACTCAATTAGATGCTATTCGAATATCATGTGCGACAAAAAGAGATCCTATTCTATCCAGGGTATCTTTAATGGTTCTTAATGGTTGGCCTTCTAAGACTCAGGATAAATTCAAACCATATTTTGTCGTAAAAATGAACTAAGTGTCCATCAAGGCTATGTACTTTGGGGCAGCAGGGTTGTCCTTCCCAAGGATCTTCAACAAGAAGTTCTTACACTTTTACACAGTGGCCATCCTGGAATAGTCTGGATGAAAGGTCTTGCTCGCAGTTATGTGTGGTGGCCTAAGATGGATAATGCCATTGAAAACACTGTCAAACTGTGTACGTTATGTCAACAAAACCAGAAAGCACCTGGTAAAGCTCCGTTACACCCACGGGATAGGGCAGAGAAACCCTGGTCTCGTCTTCACATCGATTTTGCAGGTCCTTTCCAAGGTAAAACTTTTCTCATAGTGGTAGACTCTTTCTCCAAATGGTTGGAAGTACTTCTAGTGTCATCTATGACTGCAGTGACAACAATTAATAAACTTCGTTCTCTCTTCGCCACTCATGGACTTCCTGATTCTGTTGCATCTGACAATGGTCCAACTTTCAGGTCAGATGAATTTCAGCAGTTTCTATCGAAAAATCAAATTCGCAAAATCAAATTCGCAAAATCAAATTCGCAAAATCAAATTCGCAAAATTTTCGTAGCACCATACCACCCATCTTCGAATGGTCAAGCGGAAAGACGGGTGGCTACTACTAAGCAGGCGTTGAAACGTATTAAACAAGGCGATTGGGAGACTCGGTTAGCAAGATTTCTGTTTTCCCAAAATACATTACCATGTACAACAACGGGTAAGTCGCCAGCTGAACTGCTAATGAACAGACGTTTAACTTCACTTCTAGACAGGATGCATCCAGATCTCAACAAGGAAATGAAATATAAAAAGGAAAACAAATGAATGCAGATAAAAGTAAACTTCTCCGAACCTTTCAAGAAAATTACTCCATCTACATTCGTAACTATAGTTCTGGTCCATCTTGGATTCCAGCAGAAATTCTGGAACCCACTGGTCCAGTTTCCTACAAAACTAAAGATTTAATTGATGGAACTATATCCAAACGCCATGCTGATCAGGTGGGAAGTCGTCTCATTTCGGACTCTGAAAGTT
Source organism: Salticus scenicus (assembly GCA_963930645.1). NCBI lineage: Eukaryota > Metazoa > Arthropoda > Arachnida > Araneae > Salticidae > Salticus > Salticus scenicus. The sequence continues at coordinate 143,989,708 of OZ005658.1, forward strand.
CTACAGAAATTCAGACTCCTGCTATTCCTGAACCATTCCAAGATGATATTGTTGATTCCCCTCCACCGAAATACGAAGCTAGTTCTTTTCCTCCTACTGATCCTACAGACTCTGATGCACTAGTTCTGCGTCGTTCTCAACGTTCCAGAGTTCTTCCAAAACATCTGAAGAACTATGTTTTGCATTTCTAGGGGAAAGGAGTGTTATGTATTGTACATCCTTCCGTAAGAGGACGCGCTCGCGTCCATGAACTCTCTACAATGTATGTAATCTCCCCAATGTGTTTACGTGCTCAATAGCTGTTTTTGTTTTAATAAATGATGGAGTAATATGAAGTTCGTATTCTTTTATAATAATAAATGATGAACTGTAATATAGGGTATCCAACCTTGGCGCATTTATCGCCGTTTGCTTTTTTTTTTTTCTTTACTTTTACAATGCGTTTTTATTTACTTAAAAATTTTATTATTATTTTTACAGAACAGATGTGACAATAGATAGATGCCACACAAGTAAGGCACCTATATATCCGAGCTGGCGCATGATCCATTTGTTGCCGTAAGGTTGCCATATGTACCCAGCGTGTTCCACTAATAAATAAACAGTTGCCATCGCTTATCGTGTTGTGTTACTCTAGAGTTACTCCTTTTATTATATTTCCTAATTTTAGTTCAGTAAAGTACGATATGGGAGTTTGTTTAACGTAAACGGCGCTAATCACTACGAAAAGAACATAAAATGTTCTCGTTTCCATCAGATAATTTAAGAAGAATAAAACAATATTACTTATATATTTATTAGTATTTCTGACATGTGCTAATGTAAAAATACAGAAAAATGTGTTATTTTAATCATATTATTTATATTAATATTGTTAAATCGATTAAAGGATTTTTATTAATCTGTATTTGAGTTTTGGTGACATTTTGTAGAAGAATTAGAAACAGCCCAAATAACTCATCTTATTTCCTATACATCCACATGATATCATGATGATGTAATGCGAAAAAAAAAAAATCTGTTGTTATTACGATTATTATTGTTGTTATTACTTTTGTGGACCGATCGTAGCTTCAGATTAAAATTCCTAAAAACACCAGAAAAGCGATAAGGAAGCCAAGCGGGAATGCTGTCCTCATCCGAAGCAAGAAAATGGCGGCGATGCGTTGGCCTATATACTTTATTTAAGGGGCTCTGCACACAACTCAATTCATCCCGCTCAAATAACACGTGAACCAGCGGGTCACTTCCTACCTTTCTTTGCTTTCGCGTTTTGAGTGTAGTGTAGTAGTATATCGAGCACGTGCTAGTGATGAAAACTAAGTTATTTTTCCTTAATTATCATTAATAATCAACATAAAGAATGCTTTCATCTTTCATGTCCTAAAAGTGAGAAATATAGTGATAACATAAATTTAATAAAACCTTTTGTGATCAATTTCCCTTTGATATGTGATAGTAAACATGAAAATTTTGTAAGAAATTTCAACATTCAGCATATATCTGAAGTTTTGTTTCATCGGGTAAGTTCTATTTCATTACTATTGATATGTAATATTAGATTTTTTTTCTATGACGCTATTATAAACAAATATTTGATTTCTACTAATATAGCTAAATCGGTTAAAATTCTAATATATTGTATAACATAATTACAGATTATAATTTTCTTTGCATTATAATAAACAAACGTACTAAAATTTTCCTTTTTTTTTTTTTTTTTCCACATGCTTTGAATTCTTAAAAAGAAAAAATGCTTCATTTTATTAAAATATATGGTAATCTTTTAACTACTCAAACACTGTAGATGCAAATCAATATCGTCATAACACTTTTTATTTTTCCTAGATATTTTTAAATTATTGTAATATCAGTAAAATCTTGCAAATGAACAAAACTATAATTAAATGCTTACTGATGTAACCCCCCCCCCACCACACACACACACACATACACACACACCCTGTTGAGGTCCTACATTTATATTAAGATTTATTATTAAATGTGTATGTATAATTAACCTTTTAAAATAAATATATAATAAAAAAAAAAATTTCATTATCGGAAATAAATTAACTAGTTAGTTTAAATTTGTTTATTTATTTATTACTTCTATTTTTTTTGTGTGTGAAGGAAAAATCTATATATCCTCGTACTATTATTAGTAATGTTATTATTGAAATAATCGACCTAGCCGAATCGACTTAGCCGCTCGGACTATTCTATGGTTTTCTCCGAAAGTCACGTAAATAAGGACTGGGACACCTTAGACAGACCCTAATAGAGGACATGCAACTCAGGCCTAGGATTCTTGTGCTATCAGTTGTCCTTAATACAAACACCCTTTTCTGAGATTACAGGTTTCTTTGAATAAAAAATAAACGTACTTTATAAAAAGAAATTTAGCTGGATCTGCACTTAAAGCAAAATTCACTAACACATATTTTTTAAATACTCGCGATATAAAAACGAATGTAATGAAAACTATAGTCAGTCTTAATTATTTGAGCCTTCCCTTTCAAAAAGCTTCATGAAAGGAGCATTTTTCTAAATTTAATTAATTAGTTTAATTTATTGTTTATTTACTTTACTTTTATTTATTTATTCACTTTACTTTTATTTATTTATTTACTTTTTATTTTTTAAACCAAAACCCATATTATTGTATTGCGTAAACACAGGCTAGGACCTATTAGAAGCCCCCTCCCCCTACGAGGGCGTTACCCTAAGGCCCAGGAACCTAGAGTTGTCAATCGACCTTACTCCGAAAACTCCAAACACAACACCCATCATATTCTACGATTTTTTTAATTCTGTGTATTTCAATTTAAAAGTTTCGAAAAATGATTTTAGATCATTTATCTGAATTTATAGCTTCAAAATAAAATATTTAAAAAATCACTATTGGTATTGGAGATTAAAGAATCGGACTACATTAAAATCCGAGGCCTGAGTATGGTATGCCGTCTGTGGCGGTCTTTCTAAGGGATAATAGCCCTCATTTCCAAAAATTTCAGAGAAAAAAAAAAAAAAAAAAAAAAACGGAAGACTCCAAACGGCTATGCAGATAGGCGCGATCAGATTTCGAACGTCCATCAGCATCAAGAAATCCTTTTTTGTATAACAAGAACATATTTAACGGTTGAGAATTTTCGGAATGTGGAAATGGAATTATAAAAAATATATTACATAATGTAATTCTATAAAACCACGCATCTTTGTAACAAACAATATGATGCCACTACTTCTTGCATGTAAAATAATACTTTGTTCTTTAACAACTACTTTTGTTATCGTACCTGCCTAGTACTCATAATACTAAAAAATACTCTCAGATTTTTTATAATACACGTTCTTATGGTAAGATTATTAGTTAAAAACTATTATTTTGAAGTTTAGATAAACTTTTATCTCCTTTTAAAACGCAATTTCTCCTTTTCTTTTTCTACTTGTGCATTAAAAGTAAAAATAATAATATAATATGACAGCATTATTAAAGGATAATGATTTGTTGGTTGGTTGTAGGGTTTAAGGCCTATTTACTTGCTAGGGCCTATGCTGGTAGGTGAAAGCCCGTGGGTGTGGGGGGTCTTTCTATGGAGTCCTAACCGTATTTATGCGAGTTTTGGAGAGAACCATGGAAAATTCCGAAGAGCTAGGCCGATGACCGTGACCTGGGATCGAACCCGACACTTCTAAAAGATAAAAAAAAATCTACTGTAAAGAATTTGATCTAATTTATAAATTATTTAGAAAATTTCTTTAAAAAATAATACTCCTTTTTTTCTTCAGCTTTACCTCTTTGCAATATTGAATGTGTCCCAAAGAGAATGAAATACACTTTAATTCTTAATTTTTAGAGATGAATGGGCTTTGTGATGCAAATGCGTTAAAAATAAGATGTTATTAACATTTTCGTCGTGTTAGTATATAAAAATAGTTAGTATATAAAAATACTCATTAACATTTATACAACTCCTACAGACAAACTTGGTCAAATAGGATTTTTTTACTTTTACTTCAACACCATCCCGCCTCTTCCCCCTCCCCCGTAGAAAAAAAAATGCGTACTTGCATGGCTGCATTTGAAAAACTACACGAATTAAACGTAATTGATAATTTATTGCTTTTGCTTAAAGATTCTAAGACAAAATAGAAATGTAAATTTGGGACATAGCATAAAACGACAAAATGTATAGAAATAGATGCATACAAAAATTTTCTTTTATTGATTTGCCCACCTAGTGGTTCAGCGCTCAAAGTTGGTAGACGCAAGTTGCCAGTTTCGACCCCAGGTCGCGCTCATCTGCCTAGCTGCTCGACGTTTTCCGTGGTTTCCTGCGAAACCTGCGTAAACACGGTCTAGGATTCCTCAGAAAGATCTCCACGGAAGGCCGCTCCCATTCGTCCTAAGACCCCAGTGTAGTCAATCGGCCTTGTTCGCAAACACCAAACACCAACATCTCTTATTTATTTATTTATTTATTTATTTTAAAAGGAAAGGCAAGAAATCATTTGAAAAATCTCTTGTTATATATTTTAAAAGATTGGAAAAACGTTTAAAAATGTATAGAGAGATAGATATTTTTTAATGATAAAATCGTCCCCCCCTCCCCCACTTTCCTATATAAAAAAAAATCAATAGTATAAATATCTATATATATAATGCGTGCACATTTTAATGTATTTACGAATTTTTAAACAAAGAATATATTTCAGAATTCTCGATTTATGCTAGTAATTGAAATTTCAAATACTGTTTGATTTTGCCAAATATGTTCAAAAGAAACATTAAAAATATTATTGTGACCTTTTTTTTTTTTTTTTCTTTTACTAGGGCAGCATATCTGAACTCCCTATTCGTTCTATTTAGGACCCACTAACTCTTGAGCTGTTCCACGCTCAAAGCTGGCAAACTTAAAATGTTGGGTTCGATCTCAGCTGCTTTTGTCGACCTCCACCCAGCGATCGATTTAAAAACCAAAATAAACATAATTAATATCTTATAAACGTTCATAATTAGTGATATTTTAAATTGAATACTAATAATTTGTGATTATTAATTAACGCCTAAATATTAATTGATTTTCTTAAGATTAATTTTGAGTCTTTTTAAAGTCATTGTTAATTTTTTGATCGCCCTCCTGTGGCCTTTTGAATTGCTACGCCCGTGCCTGTATCTTTACAACTGTATGAGTTTAATTTAATTCTTATTTTAATGCTCGTGCTTAAAGATGCTGTACCAAAATAGAAATGTACATTTCTGACATATCATATAACGACAAAATGTATGATAAAATCATTTTTCCGTGTTTAGATACGATTCGCAATCCAATCTTTTCTTTCCTTTCTTTCTTTCTTTTCTTAATATTAAGACTGCCATTCTTTTTTTTTCAGATAATTAAAATCGAAAATGAATGTACGCAAGTATATAATTTCTTTTCAAATTTATCATATTTCTTCAAAAAAAAAAAAAAAAAGAAAAAAAAGGAATGAAAATATTCGCATGAATTAATTCCGAGACAATTTTGAAGATTTTATTGTTTTAAGAGATCAACATTTAATTTTTATTATCGGATAACGCTAATTAAAAAGTTTCAAAATTAATTTTGCACATGATGTTACATTTGATGTTCTCAAAATGTATTTTAAAAATTGTCTTTTTAATTTTTAATTTTATTAGATTTTAAAAGCAATCGACTATTTTTCTTTTTCTTTTTCTTTTCCTTTTCCTTTTCCATTTCTATTTTTTTTTTTAATGTTATTTGTATAAAGTATCTGCTTGTTTTTACATATAACTTTTTAATTATGTGTTCAACAGTGTGGCACAATGAAAAAAAAATAATAATAATCAAAAATTTAAAAATAAATCAAAAATAACAATAAATTTCGTCTGCACGCAATGCTATTCAATAGAGTAAGTGGAAAACTAGAGAACACTAACGACCTCTAGCGGCGAATGAATAACAGAGACTGATAAGGGACCATTTTCGGGGGAGAATCGCTGTTGAACATACCTATCCTTGTTATCTAAGTCCTATGGCTTCCACTATGTATGGCTTTTCTCCAGGATTGTGAACTTGGGGACTTAGCCCCTAAATTTAGGAACTTTTTTTGCCAATGGTGACATTTTTGAGGGCTAAATATTTTTAGTGGCTTTTTGGTGACTTTTAAATTTATGCTGGGGACTTTTACAGACTTTTCAAAAGTTTGCTGATTCTATTTTTTATTTTTCCTGCAATAACATATAAAATATTTAGACTTTGAGTTTTAATTCTAGACGAATCCGTGTTTTCACCGAAACCTGCCCAGAGCAATCAGTCGGCCTTAATAATTTGTGGCGCGCTGTCCTTGCTGAGAAGACGCAGTTATTAAGCTCCAGCTGCAAAAACTTAAAAAATTATGTTTACAACGTAATAGGAGACGACTTTTTTTTTTTCTTTAATTTAAAATTTCTTTTAATTTAATTTTGTTAGTAAATTCTGGTAACAGTGTAATTTAAATGATCGGAAAGGTTAATCCCCAAAGTCAACCCAACACTACACTATACGATGTGTAGGTAGTGCGTTTCAGTTTCATCTGCTATAGACCAATAAACCTCATCAAATTCTTAAAGTGAGACGCCTGAGAGAAGTCTTATTTTATGGATTTCATTTTAAATTGTTTTTATTTATTTTTTTCTTTGTTTGTACATTCATTTGCCCATTGCTTTAAAAATTAAAATAAAGCTGTTTTGCAATTTACATCAGTGGGTTTAACTTTTAGGTATAAAGTTTTAATCTGCATAATTATTTGATTGCCTTGAAAAAATGTATTCTTAAAAATCACCTGTTCAGTTTTTACTTACAAGGAAACATTCAAAAAGTGTCCTCTTAAAAAAAAAAAAAAAAAAGAAAAAGAAACAAATATATGTAAGTACTCTTCATAAAATACTAGAAAGTGAAAATATTATCGGCTGAAATGAGTTACAAAACCCCCAAAAAATTATCAAAATTAAGCATATATTTCGATTTCACGCTGTTAGGCGATTGATTTTGAGTACTTGGCGGAGAAGCAAAACACGGTCTTGTTCGTACACGGCAATCTCAGTGCCAGCGAACTTATCGACTAACAGCACTAAATCGCCAATTTGCTTAATTTTGATAATTTTTTGTGGTCGCTGTAATTCTTTTCATCCGATATTTTTTTCACTTTTTGGTGCTTATGAAGAGTACAATCACATATATATACTTTTTCAATATTTTTTGAAGACGACACATTTCGAATGTGTCCTTGTTAGACTTACTGTATATATTTTTTACTTCTGAGTTTTTATGTTTTATTTCCATTTCGCACCTCATGTTTCCGCTCTCAGCTTGACTATATTGTCCAAATATTTTTAAACTATATAAAATCCGTTCAAGTCAAAAGAATTAGTTATTTAATAGTCCATTTTTCGAACAGGTAAAATAATTACAGAAAACTAACTGCTTTTATCATTTCAATGAAATGCTTCTAGATCGGCAAATTGCTGATCAAAAACTGTTAGCACGGAATTTGATACATTTCAGATATAGTTGTAGTTTTATATTACTAATTTATTTTCTAACATATGAGTCTGTTCAACATATTTGCTTCTCGACCAACTGTTCTCATTTAGGTAATAATGAAGATTCAGGAGAGTATGGGAACAAAGTGGCAAATGTCGGGTCGCCCATATCATACACATGGACGACCATCGTCATCTAAACAATTTAACACTTATTCTTTATATTCATGAAATATTTGTTAGGACAAAACCATTTCAATAATCGAAATCCATTTTTTTTACTTTCCGAATTTACATATGTAATGAAAGTATTGTAATCATGTCAAAAATCTGATTTTGAGATTTTGGTGTTTAAGTACATTTTGAGGTCCCCGAGTTCATATTTGCTATTTTTATTATGATGTATGCATGTACGTGAGTGAAGACGATAGCGCCTAAACTCCTTGTTCAAATAAGCTGAAATTTGGTAAGTATGTTGTATGCCATAATGGGTGAATCTAGCGCTTGTAGTTATTTTATAGGAACACAATGAAAACTTTTTTATCATTATGCACATGGGGCCAAGTTCTTCAAAGTGCGATAACGTCTAAACGTCTCCTTCATCTGAACTAAAAAGTCATAAACATGTTATAAATCACCGTCTCATGAAGTGAATAAATTTTAGTGAATCTAGCATTTAAATTTTTTTTACAGGGTTACAAATTAAAATTTTTATCATTATAGGTCTATGTGCCCAAATACTTTAAAGTGCGATATCGTTTAAACGCCTTATTCTATTGAGCTGAAAATGTATACATGTGTTATTGATTACCGTCGCATAAATTGTGTACATTTTGGTGAATCTATCTCTTATAGATTTTTACAGGGACACAACGAAAAATTCTATATCATTATGCTTCTCCCGGAGTAGTGTAACACATCCAACGAGCATTCATTTACTACATTGTCATGGAGACAATGTTATTTTCCAAAAATCAATAAAGAAGGGATATTCTGTTGTATGAAATTTCATTTTATTTTTGATTGAGCTTCATCAGTTCAAATGTTTTTATTTTAGGAATATAAGAAAAACTACTTTTTTTAGTTCATTGAAAAGATAATAATGTTTTTTGAAAGAAAATAAGTCTAGAAATTGGTTTAGAACACGTTTTTATCCTAAATTAATCATGTGTCCAGAAACCGTACATAGTTGTTCATATTTTTAACATTAATTAATTTTAAATTTTTATTTTATTACACAGTATAAATGAATTTATTATTTTTACATACCTATTTTAATCAGCGTTGTTAGTATCTGGAGATCACGAAAGAAAAAATCTTGCGCAGACGCGTCATTGATTTTTTCGCTAAAAATATCTTTATTAATGAAGAAGAGATTACGCAGCTTATTGGTAATTAGAATACAATGTGGATGAGTTTGTTGGATGTATGAAACTGTACCAAGAGACAACTTCGGCAAATGATTGCACTAGTTAAACTGTTCGAGACAACGCATCTATGTGGATACCGTTCTCGGAATCCGAAATCGGACATCGTTCAAGAGTGGCAACAATCAGCAAATGCTACACATCTGGTGGTATTTAACTCTTGAATGCCAATGTTAGCCTATGTGAAACTTTTGGCAAATTATTTAATGTTAATGTATTTTTGTTTAGTTCTGCAATATTTACAAGTATGAGCTCAAATTATATGCAGGTATCAGCTGCTTAAAAATAAATAAATAAATGGAATATAATTGTGCATATAAATCAAGTGAAATTTAGATTTAGTGTTTTGAACATGCTTTTGCGGAAGATTTTGAAACAATAACTTTTATAAATAATACACGGTGGGAGGATTATGGGCTTAAAGGTGGGTGGAACCAGTCATCTATCATTCCCACACGGTTTGTTATCCGTCTTTTTTGTTCGGAAATGTATTGCACACACGGTCTGTATTTCGTTTAAAATGTGTTAACTTGTGGCAAGTAGTTTCAGGAAAGCTACGCCATTTGCAACCATAAGTTCAATGATTGTGGAG